>CM040400.1:50050865-50270865 GCA_022702515.1 Ilyophis sp. 1 JC-2022 | reverse complement strand
ACAAGGAGTGTGGTTATGGCGGACGCTCGGGCAGCTGACTCTGTGATTGGCTGAGGGCAGTGGTAGTTTTTCACAATCTCACACTCCTGCAAGCAGGGTGTGGTTACACTCCATCCCCATTATTTTCTCTCTCTCTCTCTCTCTTCCCACTCTTCTCTTGCGAAAGTGAGGAAACGTGGCGGGCAGAAGAGACACAGGACTGCAGGCCGTTGGGTGGTCCTGTGTGCAGCGCTGCTTAAGGTTAAATATCTTTAATCCAACCAGCCTGAAAAACTAAACATTCTCTTCAGCCAAGCCTTCCTCCCTACCCTTCTACACGCACACGCACACACTCGCACGCTTTCACACACGCACACACACTGTCTCACACATGCACACACTGTCTCACACACACACACAAACACTCATACACACCTGACACACACACACAAACACTCATACACACCTGACACACACACACACACACACACATGCACTCGCACAAACTCTCTGACACACATTCATCTGTACACACAGACTCTCACCCCCACCTCCACACACGCCTAACCCACACACATTCTCTATTTTTGTACATCTCTCACTCACACGATCAGTCCGTCTCACTCACTCTCTCTCTCTCTCACACTCTCTCTCTCTCTCTCACACTTTCTGTAACTCTGTTTCCTTTCTATATGACTCTCATTCCCATTTTTTCTCAATCTCTCAGTGTCGCTGTACTCCAGCGAACGACGTGTGTGCATTCAACACGTTATTTATTCTCTCAGCGGTACGTTTGAACATCTTATGAGAACGAGCTGCTACAGCAGAGCAGAACAAACACCATTTCCCAGAAGCTCTCACCTGCCTTCTGTTCCCCAACATGCGGGGTTTTTTTATTTTTATATTTTTTTATTATTTTTTTATTATTTTTTTATATATTTTTTTTTACTTGACGAGAGCAAAATGACCTCTCGGAGAACAGGCTAGCCGCATAGAAGCAGAACAGTGGCTTGTTTTGTATATTATCTAATAATCAGTGCTTTATCGAAGCGCTGCCAGCCTCCATCTTGTAAAGATGGTGTTTCCGCACATGTCGGCCTTTCTCAGAGATAACGGGGAGTGGTACTTCTCCGGGCCTACTTGCCAAAAAATAAATAAATCAATAAAGAGAGGTGCTATATGGCAGATGTAGCGTCCTGATTGGTCCTTTTAGCCTGGGGCAGTGGGCAGACTTAGCGCCTGCTTTTGGCAGGTAAGTGCCCCTTTGATAAGGCAAAAGCCCGGCTCTTCTGGGCTTGGCTGGGTTAGGACGGCGAGAGAGACCGAGCGGCTTACCGGCTCACTGCCATCGATACGGCACTGGCTTAGCGACCAGATTAACGGCCTCAGAGCGGTCAACGTGGCACACTGCGCTCGCTCGATTCCCCTTCCGGGACGGCCTCGCGCCGCCCCTCCGCGTCGGAGGAAGGACACGGGGTGGGAGGGGCGGGGTACACAAGGCGGGCCCCCTCGCTCTGTTTGTGTTTGGGCTGCTGAGGAGCGTCCCGGGACGGATAAATTCGGGGCCTGCAAATGGGGTGTGAACGTTTATCATAATCGCTGGGATTGGGTCTCGCTTCCCGTGTCCTGCGTTTCCACGGCTGCATGACAAACTGTCAGGCCTGCAGTGCAGCTGATTTCAAATGTAACATCTTTATATCGCATTTACTGCACTTGAGCTTAATATGCTCCCGCTCTCTCTCTTTCTTTCTGAAAATTCTCATTCAAAATGCTTTATTGGCATGAAATACATTTTTAATAAAAGCATACATACAGAAATATACTACCCAATTGAATATGAATGCAGATTAATTAGTATTGCTATACCTAACTGTGGTAACAGTAACAACCACCACGACTAACAGCACTAAAAATAAAGTAGTTATATTATATTAATAACAATAACCCCGTCTCTCTCACACTCTCTCTCTCTCGCTCATATATTATCATATCATATGAAGAGATCATATATACAGGCCTCTTGTTGTCAGACGCTTCTCACAGCCCGCTCTCAGCAGGGCCTAAATGATACCATACCGTGGAAGGATGAGTTTTAATTTTTAAAACATGGGGGGACCCCACGACATGGCCAGACGTCCAGTGGGGTGCCCCTAGGAAGTAGGCCTTTTGTTTATGCGTAGGCTTGAACTCCTGACAGGGGCATTCTCTGGGCCTCTGTTCCAAAATATGGAAGTGGACTCCGCCCCCGTGGCGATGGAAGGTCATCCAACCATCTTATTTTTCGCCTAATTGCCGTCTGCTGCGGTCCAGGGGCGAGACCTGGGAACCATAAATCTGCCCTGCCGTGTTTTGGGGATTCGGGGGGGTGGGGCAATGTTTTCTCCAGATGTAGGCTTAAAGATTTCATCCTTTCATTATTAAGCAGTGTGGGACCTGGCGTGTCATCTGGTTTTTATTGGGGGGGGGGTGGGGGGCTGGGGTTTGGGAAAAAATTATTTTACACTTTGTTTTCTCATCAAGGC
Source organism: Ilyophis sp. 1 JC-2022 (assembly GCA_022702515.1). NCBI lineage: Eukaryota > Metazoa > Chordata > Actinopteri > Anguilliformes > Synaphobranchidae > Ilyophis > Ilyophis sp. 1 JC-2022. The sequence continues at coordinate 50,268,364 of CM040400.1, read as the reverse complement.
TTCATTTTATTTGTATGAAAATATGATTTAAAAATTATGTTGTTGAAAAATGTTGCGAATGACTGCATGGATGGAAATGCCTAGGTATTAATGTTGGAGATGAGACGTGGGGGGGGGGGGGGGGGCGTTGCGCTAACAGGTAATCAAAGAAGCCTGTTCAAAAGGAATGGGAGAATAAAATGATTCAGCTGGAATCCACTGATTTTCTTTCCTCCTATATATATATATATATATATATTTTTTTTCTTTATCTCCCCGTCCATCTCAGTGTGCTCTACTTTACACTCATTAAGATTCTGAAAGACAGGGCCGAGGGCCCACCGCTCTATTCAAGGGCACCGTCACTGCCTGTCCCGGCCTTCAAGCAGCCCCCCACCCCCCCTCCCAAATCCCCCCATGCTACATACCCATCAGCCAATCACAGCTCTGCTTCCCACCTCTACCCGTTGCGTGCAAGCACCACCGCACTCTAATGGCGGTCCGTCTTGCCAGTGCTGGATTTCTCATAGAAAATGGACAGCGCGTCAAATCCACCAGCGGCTACAATCCTGCCCGTTCTTCCTTCTTTTGCTCCACCCTCACTATTTTCTGAGGTCTGGGAGGGTGGGGGGTTTGATTGAATGATTTATTTATCTGTCCAAAGGGGTATCCACGGTAACACGATGGGATGTATGCTCTTTGTCGTCCGGAAATGGATATACAGAATACAGGACAACATGTAGAACATTAAATTTTTTATTTTTAAGATAAATAAATATAACTTATTTTTCCACCCTCCCTCCCTCCCTCCCTCTTTAATTTCTGTGACAAGCTGAGGGGTCAAACTCTCTGTGGTGTTTTAAAAAAAAATTTTTTTTACAAGTCACAGCTGGTGAGCATGGGGGGTGGGAGAGAGAGAGAGAGGGAAAGTCTAAGCGGTTTCACACATTTGTGTTTTATAAAGCACTTTTCAAACGGCTGACATGATTTATAGAGCGACGGCGGAGTTACCCTGGCTAAGATGATAGACGTAGTCAATGTGAAAACGCTGTCTGTCTCTTTCTCTCTCTCTCTCTCTCTCTCTCTTTCTCTCTTTCTCTCTTTCTCTCTCTCTCTCTCTTTCTCTCTCTCACTCTTTCTCTTTTTCTTTCTCTCTCTCTCTTTCTCTCTCTCACTCTTTCTCTTTCTCTTTTTCTTTCTCTCTCTCCCATGCATTCTTCTCTTCCCGGGCTGTGCATCGTCCGTCTCCAATTCCAGTGTCATTTTAGAATATCATCAATCAATACCGGACCTTAAATTAGACGCATCAAATGATTCAAACTCGCATATTTCAAAAGAAAAGGGGGGGAGGGGGGGTGGGAAGGCCACTGCTGTCATGACATTGGAATTTTCTTAATTTATACTTGTATGGTTGGACTTGTCTTGTTTGAGTAATTTAAACCGTAAGAGCGGCCTATGCTACTGTGTAAATGGCTTCTCTGGGAGCCATTATATTTTGTGCAGCGCGAGGAGATTGCACATCCAGTATGCAAATGGTTATTTAAATTATCATTATATGAAATTAACCGCAGAAAAGGGAGGCTACGGCTCTTATTATGGACTTGTATGACCCAGGCTTTATTAAATATTTGTCGGTATTGTGAGGGAGAGGGGCCCTGTGCTATATGCTATATGAGGTTCTCCGTGTGCGCGGAGCCCGATTTCTGTTCTTCAGCGATCCACGTACGTCTCCCTGGTCTCAGGTAGCGCTATCTCCTTCTCTCTCTCCTTCTCTCTCTCTTCTTTTCTCTCTCTCTCTCTCCGGAATGTGCTATGTACAGTTCAGGATGGCATGTTGTTCCTCATTTTGTTCTTATTTTTTTACTGGGAGAGTGGTTGATGTAATTTAATTTCTGAATTTACTTTTGTATGTACATGTGTGTCTAACCTGTGCCTAAGGAAAGACTATTTTAATTAAAAGTGCTTTTAAAATTAAATTTTCTCACTCTCCCTCCCTCTCCTTCTCTCTCTCTCATTCTCTCACTAACTCTCCTTCTCTCTCCCTCCCACTCTCTCTCTCTTTCTCTCTCTCCCCCTGTCTTTTCCCTGATGAATTAGGCGGGCGAGCTGCGCGTATCCAGTGTGGTGTATAAATGACTGTTTCTGTATTATTGGTGGGTGTTATTTGGGAGCCTTAATCTGCCGTCTTCAGGCGAGAATCTTGTTACGCGTCTCGGCCTCCCCGGCATTTTATTTCAGTATAACCAGGAAAATGGGAACGCTAGATTTCTCACCGCCATGTTTATTCATTTCCTTTTTTCTTTGGCGGGTTAGAAATGCTGCTTTTTTAAAATTTCCAATGCAATACTCTGGTGGGTGACTGAGCGCAGATTTTTCATTTTGTTCTACTGGGGGGGAGAAAAAGGTGAAAAAGTTGCTTTGAACTGGGAGGAATAATGAAACACCAGAATGGCTGCAGTTTATTGGGTATGAAGTGGAATAAAGGCGCTATCAGGATTACCAGCTGAATTATGGAAAATCCTTCTGAACATGAAAAACCCCTCCTCACCACCAAAAGAAAAATGTTAAAAATCCGCTCACCGGCGCCACCAGCGCGTGCACTTATCTTTCGCTTTCCCGCCATTCGCTGCATTTTCATCACCCGCGTCTTTCCCCCTTCTTCCTGAGCCCAAATGGGACTTATTCAATTTTCCTCCATTTGGAACTATTTCTGCCCGCGCTCTCCGCCATTCCCTGGCTTATTTTCTGTCGTTTCTGTCAGGGGGAGCCAGGGAGGGGGTCGCGAGCGAATGAGCCGAATCTGAAGATGAATCTGAGAGATGCGACTGCTATCAGCTTTACAGTCTGTCCTTTGATCATCCACCTTCTTTGATTTGTCATCATATCTTAATAGGCAGAGGCTGAGAAGAGTCGTCCCACTGTTAACATAAATTTTGCGACAAAAAGGGGGCCCCCCCCCCCCCTTCCCAGTCTAACCCCACCCCCTATGAGGAGGATGGATATCCTTGCTCTAACAGCTAGACACAGTATAAAATGCATATTGACCTTACCTTTTTTTTGCTTTAAACCCTTTTTACAATTTTCTGTTAGAGAAAGGACATCAACTTCACTCGCTGGGTAAAAGTATTCTGGACTAAAACAGTTTTCTATTTTACACCAGTTTGCCTTTTTATCCAGTAGAGAAGGCCTGTTTTTCTCTTTTTGTTTTTCCTTCGTTCACTTTCCCTCTCGCTCTCTCTGTCTCTCACTCTCCGTGCCCCCTGTCCTTCCCGAATCTCTCGCATTCAACATAACTTTTAGATCATTAAACATGATGAAGCCGTCTCCACAAAGTCAGGGTTTTATGTACAGAAATCTAACGGCATCTGCCATTCCTGATCAGCTGCTATAGCCATCAGGCCCGCGTTACAAAAGGCGGGACAGGGAAAGTCATTAACTGCCAATCACCCGCATCGATCGACAAGCCAGCCCCCTACCAGGGTTCCCCCCACAGCCTCAACCACACCACACCGCAGCCGGGCGTAGAGGAGAGGAGAGAACTCAAAGAACCCCCTGGAAATAATCAGTGGAGTAATCAATGGGTTTCGAACAGAGTAGGCAAATTGACCCCTGGGTGGTAATGTGCTGGCCGCCTTCTGGTTTCCTACCTACCGCCAGCCTACCTGCTCGCTCTCACTTTGCCTGAACTTACATTACATTATATTACCTACCGCCAGCCTACCTGCTCGCTCTCACTTTGCCTGAACTTACATTACATCATATTACCTACCGCCAGCCTACCTGCTCGCTCTCACTTTGCCTGAACTTACATTACATTATATTACCTACCGCCAGCCTACCTGCTCGCTCTCACTTTGCCTGAACTTACATTACATCATATTACCGGCATTATCCAGAGCGACTTACGCAACTTTCAGCATTTTTGCAAAGTATTCATTTTTACAGCAGAATATATACAGAAGAAATTCAGGTTGAGTGCCTTGCTCAAGGGTACAAAGACAGCGTCCATCAAAAGCAGTTTTCTGCTGCCTTCCATGCATCTACAACTTGATACTGGTGATAGTTTTCACGTATATAGACCAGTTTATTGGACCAGTAATTAAACTGTTTGAAACTGAACATGGGAAGAATCTGGAAGGGTTTGAAAATATTTAGAATTCTGGAAGTGACTTGCATGGGTGACTTGTGTTCGGAATTATCGGATACCTTCGGATCCCTAAGATTTTGGGAAGAGGGGCAGTAACTCTGGTGCGTTTCATTTTGCTTCAAGAGAACATTATCTCTGAATGTGGCCATTAAATCCATCAGTAAAATAAATCTTCTAAATTAAACGTTCCGCGTGTATAAGCACGGAGGGCCTGCTGTTGTCTGCCCTCCACAACTTTCGAATCAGATATCAGATAAAGAATAAAAACTGAAAACTAATGGCATTGTCCAGAGTCCAAAAAATGTAGATATTGATTTCTCTCTCTCTCTCTCCCATTTTCAGTGGTGTCATTAGGACTGAGGATCATTAGAAAAATATTTACCTTGGTACCAGTTTAATAGAGACGGTGTACGGCAGGAAGTGGTAGGGGTCAGAGGTCAGGGCTGGGGAGAGCAATTAAAGAGTATGGATTAAGCAGCTTGTGCTGACCTGTCCCATTGTACCGGCTGCAGGCGAAGCTGATTGGCGAGCAAAACCAGCAGGAGGACGAAGGCCATGCCTGTTGAGCACCGTCTTATTAATTTATCTACTTCTGTGAGACGCCAGCGAGCGAGCATTCACCTGCCTGCTAAAAGCATGTACCAGCGCATACACTTGTATGTACACACACACGCATACAAACGCACACACACTCACGCGTACGCACGCAAACGCACACACAGGCTCACATGCAAACACACACACATACGCATGCACGCACACACACGGACACACACAGACACACCTACTCACACACACACACACACACACACACACACACACACACACACACACACATACACATGCAAACAAACACACGCAAACTCATGCAAACAAATTTACCATCTGCCAGTCTCTCTCTCAGAAAGCCAGTTTTCACTGCAAGTTTCAATTTGCTCCTCTGGGCTGTGTGAGCATGTAGCTTATTTAACAATGACAAACTTTATTAGTGTTCTCCCACAAATCCTCATATCTGTAAATAATCTTTACAAGTACTGAAGAGGTCCCTTTGCAATAAATACCTGTACCTTTGTTCAAATGGCATATTCTCTTTTCCGACAGCGAACATTATGTTTGGCTGATATGAGTAGCATGTTGCGAATATGGATTAATGCAATGGTATGTGCTGTGTTGTATTACTGTAATCTAAATGAATTAAATTGACTGAATGCACGAGAGCTGCCTGGAAGCCAGAGGAAGCCTCTGGAAATCGTGTTGGGACAGATTTTTAACGGCTTACAGGATTCGTCAAATTTATAGTGCCCTTCTTTCATTGGTTGAATTTTATAGGGTACCTCTTGCCTCAGGGTCTCTTAAAAATTTTTATGGGGGGAGGTAACTCACCTCGCATGCAGATACTAAGTAGAAACCACCTTGTGTGGCGGCCATTTTGTTTCAGAACTACTACACTACACTAATTTAGTTTCACTCATTACTACTCACCACACTATTGGTTGCCCTTCGGTTTTAACTGAGGCGAGACCAGGGAAATGTGTTGCTTTTGTCTTCCATACAAATGTAATATAATATACTGTAATATATACAAATTTTAATAACACCGTAGTATTCATTTCAATTGTACTTCAAGGTGCTTATTTGTGTCGTGACAAGCAGGACGTTTGGATCGACTCTTTTAAAAATAAGGAGTCGGGTTGAACCAGCGACGCTTATGTAACCCTGCCAACTCAATCATACACGCAGGACAGGTTTAAAAACGACTCACTGACTCACCCATCTTCATTTGATGAGCACCAGGGTCAGGTTGTGCTACAAAGCTATAAACTGTGGCCTTTGCCCCCCCCCCCCCCCGGTTATGATGACCTCATCAACATATCAGCAAGGGTGGGAGGTCTGATAGAGAAAGAGGGAGGAGAGACAGGGCATCCTCACTGTATGTTCCCACTTTATCAGCGTAAATCATTTCCAAACACCATAGTAGTAGAACAGGGAGTGAAGGCGTCGTTATTTGGTTGCGCTGTGAAACCCCAGCTCTACCACAAGGCTGCCGTCTTCTCCCCGTGCTCGTGTCTGTTAAAAGCCAAAGCAGTATATCATCAACCATGCGTTTGGCGAGTGTATTCAGTATTCAGACGGTTGGCTCCGCCCTCTTCGTGGGTTGCCAGAGTAACAGCGTGGCAGTGCCTGCGATGATGACCCCCGTACTGACATTGAAGCCGATAGCCAATCAAAATGACCTGGGGACTGGGGCTCTTTGAAAATGCAAAACTTGCATTAATTGTACAGATTTTTAACATTTTTCTTTTCTTTTGAGCAGGCGACCATATTTGCTGTGCTTAAATAATCTGGGGGGGGGGGGCATTCAGAGCCCCACCCCCCCAGGCATGCTGCACAGATGCAAGCTGAACCAGGGAGCCTGTTTTTGACCTCTGTTTTTGGGGAGGGTGGGGGGGTGTGTGCTATGAAAGAGAGGCATTCTCTGAGGAGATTCCATCCTTTGTCCCAAAAATAGCTGAATAAACAGCATATCCATCACTGGGAGGGAGGGGGTGTGTATGTGAGGGGACGACATGGCAAGACCTCACCCCGACTGGGATGGGGGGTGTGCGGACAGCACCAGTTTCACCTCCCAAAACTATAGAAAGCATACTGATCCCTGTCAACACCTCCTTATTTCCGTCCATAACATGCATTCCTGTATTAAACGGAGAAATCTTCTGCTCGTCGTGAACGGTACTTTTCCGGCGGGGGGAAGCTTTGCGTTCTTATTTTTGGGTGGTACACTCGGACATGAATCCCATTAATTGCACGGAGATGCACTTATGTGCGCGGTGGCACGGCTGGAAATACTGCGGTCTCCGGCACTGTGCGCCGGCGTAGAGAAAAATTTACGCAGATGTCCGAGCGACTGTTGTCCCTCGTTTGCATACGTGTTCATATGTAAAGCGTGTTCTCGGGGTCAGGCCACGAGGAAGACTGCAGGCGGCTGTGCTTGTGCTTGGGTGCTTGTGGCTGGGTGTTATTCAGCCCCGGAGGAGCAGAGAGCACCTCTGTGCTGCCGAAACCTCAACGGTTCCCACAGGCGTCGGACAGACGAACACGCGCTTATACGGTATACGGGGGGATTTGGTCACATAATAGTTAATTTATTATTAACTGTGGTTTTCAGGGGTATCTACCTGACCTGTAGGGGGGGGTGAGCAAAGAGTTGGAAGGGGGAGAGGGGTGCAGAAATATTAATCATTTATTTGATTGTCCGCATGCTGATTAATCAATTTGAGGGAGATGTGAGGGATTAACTACCCCATTATTCCCGAGCAAGAACAGATAAGAGATAAGACTTTAAAATATCGTGTTCCATTTATCATTTATTTTTAGAACCCTGCTGATGAGGGTGAAATAAAAACTGAGGTGAGATTGGTCAGAACAGCAACTGTGGGAGAACGAGAGAGGGAGGGAGGGAGGGAGGGAGAGAGAGAGGGAATGGGGGAGAACAAAGTGGAGAAACAGGACGTGTGAGTTTCAGAAGGGGACCAGAGTCCACACCTGGGAAAGCAAGCCTGCACTTGAAAGTGGAATTAAGGGGCTGTGTTTCAGGGGGCAGCAAACTCCCAACAGACTCCTACGATGTTTTCTGCTAGAAAAGCGCAATTAAACAATAGCAGCATTGCAGCCAGCTCCTCCCACACTGCAGCCAGCTCCGCCCACACTGCAGCCAGCTCCGCCCACACTGCAGCCAGCTCTATAAATCTATCCGCTGAGTGTTTAAGGCTGTGAGGCGGCTGCTTTGATTCCAGCATACCTCCATTTGTAAATACAAGAAGCATTGTGGTTACTTTACAAGCATGCTGCCTTCGGCACTTTGGTACAGAATGTAGGAGAGAGAGAGCGAGAGATGGACAGACAGACAGAGAGAGGGAGAGAGAGAGAGAGAGAGAGCAGTAAAAGGTGCTTGTGCTGCACAACATATTTTGGATAGTCCAACTGCCAAGCCTGCTCTCCATAGCCTGTCATTGTACATGAGTCTCTCTCTCTCTCTCTCTCTCTCTCTCTCTCTCTCTCTCTTATTTTTGGCCCAAGGTTTACGGCACAGAAGAAACGTGTGCAAACATTAATACATTTTTTTGTCAGGGGTAGCTAAATGACCAATATGGAAAACTCTGAAGAATCAGATCAGAGGGATGGGCTCAGTAGACCCGGTCTGAAGAATCAGATCAGAGGGATGGGCTCAGTAGACCCGGTCTGAAGAATCAGATCAGAGGGATGGGCTCAGTAGACCCGGTCTGAAGAATCAGATCAGAGGGATGGGCTCAGTAGACCCGGTCTGAAGAATCAGATCAGAGGGATGGGCTCAGTAGACCCGGTCTGAAGAATCAGATCAGAGGGATGGGCTCAGTAGACCCGGTCTGAAGAATCAGATCAGAGGGATGGGCTCAGTAGACCCGGTCTGAAGAATCAGATCAGAGGGATGGGCTCAGTAGACCCGGTCTGAAGAATCAGATCAGAGGGATGGGCTCAGTAGACCCGGTCTGAAGAATCAGATCAGAGGGATGGGCTCAGTAGACCCGGTCTGAAGAATCAGATCAGAGGGATGGGCTCAGTAGACCCGGTCTGAAGAATCAGATCAGAGGGATGGGCTCAGTAGACCCGGTCTGAAGAATCAGATCAGAGGGATGGGCTCAGTAGACCCGGTCTGAAGAATCAGATCAGAGGGATGGGCTCAGTAGACCCGGTCTGAAGAATCAGATCAGAGGGATGGGCTCAGTAGACCCGGTCTGAAGAATCAGATCAGAGGGATGGGCTCAGTAGACCCGGTCTGAAGAATCAGATCAGAGGGATGGGCTCAGTAGACCCGGTCTGAAGAATCAGATCAGAGGGATGGGCTCAGTAGACCCGGTCTGAAGAATCAGATCAGAGGGATGGGCTCAGTAGACCCGGTCTGAAGAATCAGATCAGAGGGATGGGCTCAGTAGACCCGGTCTGAAGAATCAGATCAGAGGGATGGGCTCAGTAGACCCGGTCTGAAGAATCAGATCAGAGGGATGGGCTCAGTAGACCCGGTCTGAAGAATCAGATCAGAGGGATGGGCTCAGTAGACCCGGTCTGAAGAATCAGATCAGAGGGATGGGCTCAGTAGACCCGGTCTGAAGAATCAGATCAGAGGGATGGGCTCAGTAGACCCGGTCTGAAGAATCAGATCAGAGGGATGGGCTCAGTAGACCCGGTCTGAAGAATCAGATCAGAGGGATGGGCTCAGTAGACCCGGTCTGAAGAATCAGATCAGAGGGATGGGCTCAGTAGACCCGGTCTGAAGAATCAGATCAGAGGGATGGGCTCAGTAGACCCGGTCTGAAGAATCAGATCAGAGGGATGGGCTCAGTAGACCCGGTCTGAAGAATCAGATCAGAGGGATGGGCTCAGTAGACCCGGTCTGAAGAATCAGATCAGAGGGATGGGCTCAGTAGACCCGGTGAAAACGCTCAGAGTAGCGCATGCCTACTACAGGCCCGTAGGAAACCTGGAAGGGGTTCAGGAATATGTGGGGGTTTGGGAGTGTTCTGTGTACTGTTGATGGAAATTGAGAGCTTTTTTTCTCCCCTTTTCTGTTTTCTTAGTTTCTGTTGCAGTTATGTTTTGTGTTTTGTAAGTTTTATTCATCTTTTTTTTTTTGATTTTGGTTGGTTTTTTATAGCCTGTGATGTTTAGCAAAAATTTGTTAGTGTCACAATAAAGGTGGCTTAAAACTCCTCTCTCTCTCTCTCTCTCTCTCTCTCTCTCTCTCTCTTTCTCTTTCTCTCTCTCTCTCTCTCTCTCTCTCTTTCTCTCTTTCTCTCTCTCTCTTTCTCTTTCTCTCTCTCTCTCTCTCTCTCTCTCTCTCTCTCTCTCTCTCTCTCTCTCTCTCTCTCTCTCTGCATTTAAATGAATACTTGCCTGTCCAGTCAGCATGGAATCACGTAATGAGGTCACTCCTCCAAAACATTAATAAAGTAAAATCACAAGTTGTCCTCTTTAAAAAAGTGCTTAATATGATCTTATAACCCTCTGGTGTAATTAGCATTAAAAAGAGCTACAGATCACTAGCCCTGCTGCTGCTGCTGCTGTGGTTGTGCGCTGGAGGTTCCTTTGCCCTCTATTAAGCGTCCTCCGCTGTGTTTCCTGAGCAGAGGCTACAGATGACACGGGCCAAGGCTAATGGCTGAAATGGTTATTTTGGGACACACTTGTGCCGGGACAAGGTCCTTCAGTGGCCTTTAAAAGCGGCCTTCCAATTAGGCCGGCATGTTTGAATTAATCCCCCCCACCCCTATTCCTGATGATGTGTATATTTCAGCTGTAATTACGCAACGGTCGGAATGATGAGGGTTTAGGTTATTGATTGGCTATCGATCGACCTGATCAATGAGAAAGCACTTTGTTTCCTTTTTAAAAATGTGTATATTTATTTATTTTATTTGTAGAGGTCTTTTTTTTACATTACTGTGGGTAATGAGGCTCAGTAGAACGGCCTTATAAGAGGGATGGCCTTATAAGTGTGTGGAAGGCCAAGGACTTTAAAACCAGGATGCAATTAAGGGATAACTGTGGAGTGTACCTCAGTGTGTGTGTGTGTGTGTGTGTGTGTGTGTGTGTGTGTGTGTGTTATACAGTGCAATACTGTAGTTTTGGCGGGGCTTCTATTGAAAATGTGCACGCTGTGTGCTGTTCATGATCAACAGTCCTGTTCCGCCGACCGGGGTTATTCGTGTAATATTCAAATGAGTTCCCATTATTCCGTCTTTACTCCTACACCCCCCCTCCCTCCTACACCCCGCCTCCTGTTCCCACTCCAAGGGCTCCTGGGGCTTTTATTGGGACAGTGTCCCTTTTAAAAGCCCCCCCCCCTGTGAAGAGCAGGTTTTTTGGAATGTTTTTTTCAATTCAGATCAGTATTTATTTATATAGCGCATTTCACAACCAATTGTCACAATACACTTCACAGAAAACCTTGGCCTAAACCCCCACAAGAGCAAGCCAAAGGCAACAGCGGCAAGGAAAAAATGTTCAAAATTCTAAGCAGGTGTTCTAGAACTCCATTGCCTTCAGTTACCAGTAGTAATTGTTACATCGTCATTAAAACGTTCAGTTGAGAACATTCTAAGGACGTATTTGGGCGTATTTGCACCTTAAAGGGTTAAGAACCTGTTCAGTATTTGCTTTGGCGCCAAACCCCCATCAGTGCTGCTAATTAGTTGAGAAAGGCATGCAGGGAGAGACGGGGCACACGCGCGCACACACACACGCATCCGCATACACGCGCACACGATCCGCTCACGCGCCCGCTCGTCTCAGACTCTCGCCGTATGAATTTTAGATAAAAATATGATAGAGAAAAACACTGCATTTTTAACAGCCTTATTGCCTAGCCTGAAGCTGCAACCAATTATGTCATGATGAAATATTTACACAGCCGAACTAGGAGCGCCAGAGGTGTGAGCCAGACGATACAAGCCCAATGAGATTATATTCAGAGCCTTTTTTCATAACCCATCCGTATCTTTCGCTGTTATTTCCTGTCAGCCAACGTAAAAAATAAAAAAATAAAAAAATATATATAGTACTTGATCACATCTATAGCACGACCCGCTAACCTTGTCTTTGTTTTAGCCATTTATATTACGTGTACGCACACACTTTTACATTCGTGCATATGCATTATCTGTCTTTGTATGCGTATATGCGAATGTATTTTTATATAAATATATATATGTGTGTGTGTGTGTTAACGCACACAAACATGCATTTATCAATATTATGTGCGTGTGTTTTCTTTTTTTGTGTGAGTTATTAATATTATTCTCTTTTATCTCAGGGGCAAATGCTCATCTTCATCCAGGTGACATTGCGTTGGTGGTGCTGGTGCCCCATATTAATTGAGTGAAATCCCCCAGTTTTGGGTTCAGGGGCAGGTTGTTCTCCTCTGCGAAGTGGAGGCAGGGGGGATGGGGGAGGGGCAGAGCAGAGGGAACGATTGACATAGTGAGAGCACTTCCTGCTCCGCTCCGCGTGTAGCTGGTTCCAAGGCTGCCCTGCTTCTGCGGGGCTGGTGCGCCGGAGCGCCTCAGTGGCGGGACACGGGGACCCCTCTCTCCCCCCCCGAGCCGCTGGAAAAAAGGGGCTGGCGCTTGGCAGAGTGTAGAGCGCAGGGAGCTGAGGGGTTTGCTGTCAGTGACTAATGGCCTTTCGGTAATGTTCATGTGCCGAATTTAATTTTCAACGACTGTATTAATCATCACAAGTGCCGTCAGCCCCCTACCACCCTGCTCGTTGGCTTGCCATGACACCTCGCCCCATCTTGGCCCCCATGATAGGCAGGCTTCACTGCCACCAGTGCCTGTGATTGGCCGTTCTGGCCGTGCTGTGAGCGGGAAGCGGCTTGTGTGAAGTTTGGGACGACTACTTGAGATCTTCTCTCGGATGCAGTGGTGCTGTCCCTCCTGGCCTTGGCTGTTCATTATTTTGTAAAATTACCAGGGGAACTGCATTAAGAGGAGATTTCCCTGCGGCCTGGCAGCTCTGCTCTGTTTGAGGTGCACCAGCGGGCTCTCTTAAGCCCCATGTTCGCAGGACTCTGACGAGGCCGTCCCTCCGAGAGAAGATGTCACCCCAACCCCCCCCACAGCCAAAAAAAGAAAAGACTCATTCATATTTAACTTTGTCAATTCTTTCTTAACCCCAGAGAGACGGTGTGCTCAGACAGACAGTAATCCCACGTGTATGAATAATTTAGTCCTCGTGACGATGTGGTAGGACAGAGCTGTGTGCTGTGGCTGCTGTGTGTGTGTGTGTGTGTGTGTGTGTGTGTGTGTGTGTGTGGGATTCATAACTACCCCCCACTCCCATCACCCAGCAGTTGTCTTTAGAACACGGGAAGGGCTTTAAGTCGAATGAGACAGGAACAGAAATCCCAGCTGGGAAACTCAAACGAGCATGTCTGCTTCCACTGCCGTTAAGATCCTACAGGGAGCTGTCAGTTTTGCATGTATGTGGGTTTACAGTGACAGTCGGGGTGTGGGTAGGGGGTAGGGGGTAGGGTGGAGGGTAGGGGTGCTTGTTTGGCGGGGTTCGGGATCGTTGCTGCCAAGTTCAGATGCGATGACCTCCTTCTTCTCTCCCTTTCTTTGTTAAAATTTCCATATTTACACCGCTAATCGCTACAAGTACAGAAACACACCGCTAATCACTACAAGTACAGAAACACACCGCTAATCGCTACAAGTACAGTAACACACCGCTAATCGCTACAAGTACAGTAACACACAGCTAATCGCTACAAGTACAGAAACACACCGCTAATCGCTACAAGTACAGTAACACACCTCTAATCGCTACAAGTACAGTAACACACCTCTAATCGCTACAAGTACAGTAACACACAGCTAATCGCTACAAGTACAGAAACACACCGCTAATCGCTACAAGTACAGTAACACACTGCTAATCGCTACAAGTACAGTAACACACCGCTAATCGCTACAAGTACAGAAACACACCGCTAATCGCTACAAGTACAGTACAGTAACACACCGCTAATCGTTACAAGTACAGTAACACACAGCTAATCGCTACAAGTACAGTACAGTAACACACTGCTAATCGCTACAAGTACAGTACAGTAACACACCGCTAATGGCTACAAATACAGTACAGTAACACACCGCTAATGGCTACAAATACAGTACAGTAACACACCGCTAATGGCTACAAATACAGTACAGAAACACACCGCTAATGGCTACAAATACAGTACAGTAACACACCGCTAATGGCTACAAATACAGTACAGTAACACACCGCTAATCGCTACAAGTACAGTAACACACAGCTAATCGCTACAAGTACAGAAACACACAGCTAATCGCTACAAGTACAGTAACACACCTCTAATCGCTACAAGTACAGTAACACACCTCTAATCGCTACAAGTACAGTAACACACAGCTAATCGCTACAAGTACAGAAACACACCACTAATCGCTACAAGTACAGTATCACACTGCTAATCGCTACAAGTACAGTAACACACCGCTAATCGCTACAAGTACAGAAACACACCGCTAATCGCTACAAGTACAGTACAGTAACACACCGCTAATCGTTACAAGTACAGTAACACACAGCTAATCGCGACAAGTACAGTACAGTAACACACCGCTAATCGCTACAAGTACAGTACAGTAACACACTGCTAATCGCTACAAGTACAGTACAGTAACACACCGCTAATGGCTACAAATACAGTACAGTAACACACCGCTAATGGCTACAAATACAGTACAGAAACACACCGCTAATGGCTACAAATACAGTACAGAAACACACTGCTAATCGCTACAAGTACAGTAACGCACCGCTAATCGCTACAAATGCAGTACAGTAACACACAGCTAATCGCTACAAATGCAGTACAGTAACATACTGCTAATCGCTAGGAATACAGTACAGTAACACACCACTAATCACCTTGCACATAGTAGTCACAGAGATGCAATTCAGTGAAGCCCAGCCTTCATTTCTACCATCTCCGCACTGAGGTAGCTGCATTTCATGAGAAGAATTAGCTAATGCTATCAAGGATAATCCTCTGTCCTCATTACTCATTGAAGGGATACGCTTTATTGCAATTTTAATGCAGCGCTCTCTTATCGTCAATAAGATATGCGAGAGCATCTCAACACCTTGAAATTAATCTTACATTTGCCTTGCTGATTGACAGTGTACACAAATGATTTGCCACTCGATGGTGAGCAGTCTTTTTCTGCTCCACACAAAGGAACGATTCTGCTCTCTGCTCAAACCTCGGCGGCCATTTTGAAGGTCGTATTGGGTAACTTGGCACAAGCTTGGCAGGGAGGAACTGAGGATCTGGTACAGCTTTCCCACTGACCCCCGCCTCAAGTACAGGTCGAGCGCAGACCCTCCAGATGTCATATCGGCCGGAGGAGCAGCTGGTCGTGTGGCCCCTTGCCTCTCTGCAGCTGTCGCCCCCTGCTGGCACGCTTATTTTACTGCCATGTTAGCGCTTAGCGGTATGCCTCGCTTTGGGGCTGACATTCATAAAAACACCAGGAGGCTAAGCTGTTAATTAGACGCCCCCAGAGAGGAGGGCAATGACGACCCATTCCCCCCACCCCCCTTCAACCCGCCAGCACTGACATAATTTCCTGCCCGGTTTCAGAGTAGTTTTGCATTTGCGCACAAGTCCCTGGTTCGGCTCATTCAGGGGAAACGTGTTTAGTTTTTTAATCTTTTTTTCCCGGGCTGCTGTTGAAGGGTCCCGCGTAACGTTTGTATGCTACATGTGTGCTTACCCACACGTTCCCAGCGAGGTGAAGCTGGGACTGCAGTGTGCAGAGAAGGCCTCCGTTGAGTATTGGCAGAGCCTTGTTATCGCTGCGCGGGGCATTGATCCTCAGACTCGCCTATTTGTTGCCCCTTGAATTATGTGGAAACATTGATCTGAGCTGATTGAGAGCCATTCTTCAGAGCCCAGGCACATTATGAAAGGGGGAGAATACATTATTTAACTGCTTGTCACTGCCTTCTTTCTCTCTCTTTCTTTCTGTCCCCCTCTCTCTCCCTCAAGCATGCACATGCACTCGCTCATACACACACACACATGTATGCACACATGCGCACAAATGAGACGGTGTGTAATTAACGCGGGGCCAAAACGACTCCTTTCATTGATCGCCCTCCTCTCTGCAATTATGTATCTATTGTTTACACTCCTGCTACCTCGGCTATTGGAATGGAATTCGATAATTATTGCATTATTTAATGCCGGAGCGAGGCGGAGTGGTTAATTCTGGCTCCTGGGTCGGGGGCTGCGTGTCTTTTGGGCCCTCGGTAGACCGGCGTCCTGTTCGCCCCTCTTTCTCTCCCGTCCTCTCAGTGCTCACGTTAAAACACAACACTTGGCAAACGTAGCCTCTCGCTCCCTTTCTCACAGGCCTCTATACTTCCTGCTCTAGGTGTGAGCAGAGGGGCTTTTTGGTGTGTAGGACTGTGAGAGGCAGGGCGGCGGCAGGTCTGTCCAGCTGTTTGGAGTTGGTGTGCAACAGTAACCCTCCTCCCCACACACATGTGCACACACATCTTGGCACCATGCTGCCATTAGCAGTGGCTAATTCTGAGCACCTGCTAAACCGTGGCACTGGACCTCTGACCTGTTGCAGGGAATGGCAGGTAGGAGCTTGCACAGGGGGCCGGACGGCCCAGAGGGGCTAGCCTGATTTTAAGAGGGAATCCCAGGCCCCCAGTTTACATGGCCTACAGTAACATAAATAGGTCGGACAGTGAGCTTCAATCTCCACCGGATTCTCCACACTGGAGGGCTTTCACGCCCAAAATGCTGTTCGGAAGCAGAGGTAATTGTGTGTCTCTCTCTCTCTCTCTCTTTCTCTCTCAGCGAGTGTTCATTTTCAGCCCATGAGGGTGAATCTTTTTTGTTTCCTGCCCACCCGGAAATGTAATGACCTCACCAACTCTTTTAACAGAGTCTGTGACATCACCACATCTTCACAAAAATGCACAGAGCTGCCCCCTCCCCCGACATCACTCAAGGTGATGTAAGCATCGCGGAGCGCGTTTCCTAGTCTCCACAGTCAGAGACAGAAATAGTAGCACAGTGTGAATACTACATTGCCCTATGTATATATGAGATGTGGATGAGGGGGTCATATTATGCCCCCTACCTCCAGTATAACGTGAGATGAGCGGACTCTGAGACTAAAGTGTGTGTGTGTGTGTGTGTGTGTGTCTGTGTGAGAGAGGGGGGGGGGGTTCTTCGTTTTAGTCTGCTGCCTGCTCGTCACCCCCCCATCACCGCAGTCCACATCACGTAGTCTGACGGCGTACGGGAAGCACCTTAGCCTCACCGCTAACAGCCGAGAACCGTCGGGATAATTCCACAGCGATGCGCATCCAGACGCCAGCGAGGCTCGCTTGCACAGGGCGTTTGGCAGCTATCTGAGAACTGATAGCCATTTAGCCCGTGGATAGTCATCTGTTTTAATGCATTAGCTTTGTATTAACAGGGCTGCCAGGTTTAATGGTGGAAATTGGGCTCTGATCAAAGAGGGTGTGCATCCGTGCGGACAGCTAGCGTGGAGCTCGGCTTACCCTTCTCTCCAGCTTTTTCCTCTCTCTCTCACACACACACACACACACACACACGCACAGCTTCTGGCTGGAAGTTGGCCTTCAGATCACCCCCTGTTCTCTCTTCAAACAAGACTCATTCGCTCCTGGGATCTCAGCTGGAGACTTGTTGACAACCCAGGCCAAATAATTTTTAAAAAACCTTCTGAAGTTAATTATATTTTTTGTCAAAAAATGTGTATCTGTGAGTGGTTATGGTGTTGGGGTGTGGAGACTGATGTGGTTGGATGGGGGGGTTAAAGGTTAAAGGTGGTTGCCAGGTAAATGGTGCCCTTGACCCGGCCTGTGTAAGCGCTCCTCAGTAAGGGACCATAGTGCTCCTGTTTTTCTCTGGAGCTCTGATGGCCGGGCTGGGACAGAGCTGTAACCCCCCCCCCCCCCAGTAGAGATACTGGAGTAGCCCTGGATGGGGGGGGGGGGGGGGTAGGTATGGGGTCTTTCCTCTCCACAGCTGTTCAGGGCTCTGTGGTGTAGTTAGCTCAGTCCCCCTGTACTCCTGCTCTTCCAACATGACTTTTTCATTACGCCTCCAAATTCCAGCACAGCAGCCGTGCACCGGGGGTGGGGAGAGAGGAGAGGAGAGGAGGGGGTGGGGGGAGGGGGTGATGGGTGATTTATCTGCATGGAGCTTCAGGATCATAGGAAACAGACATGGGGAATGTGAACTTTTGTCTCATATTGTGTTTCACCTTCAAGCTGAGCTCCTTAAGGTGTGCATTTCTTTTTATGTTTAAATGAAGTCCACTGCTGGCCTGACACGGGAGGGCACCAGTATGGATCATCCACAGTGGAATCTACATTACCATGGCAACCCTGTAATGCATCCTCTGAGACCCCCCCCCCACACCTGGGTCTTACTGGACTGGAGAAGAGGCCTCTACAGTCTTTCCTCCAGTCCAGTCACCCAATGCCCAGATGAGAGGCTCTGATTGGATAGGCCAGGGGAAAGGTGTGGTGTCCCACATCCCTGATTGGCTGATGGACACCGGTGCACCCCGAGCAGGTCCTGTAACTCGACTGTCAGGTGGCGGGGGGGGCGCGGGCTCGATGCATCCTGTCAGCTTCTGCGTTTTAAGCTCAGAAAGTTCCAACGGTTTATTTTTCTTCCATTTTCTTTAAATATCCCCCACAGGCTTTGAAGTTAAGACCAGGTGCTTATTCCTTCTCCTCCCCTCCCAGGTTTGGCTCTCCGTGGATCTGCATGTCTTTCTCAGGGTTTTCTGGGAGGCGGGAGTCATGTGCGGGTGAAAGCAGAATTTTTAAAGAGGGAACAGAGACATCTGTTCTAACGGAAAACGCCTCCTGCTGCACGTACATCACAGGATCTCTGCGCCTTCTACCTCAGAAATCATACGATGTACGTGGCGGCGCACGCAACGGAATCCAAGCACGCCCGCGCGTGGGAACCCGGGCTGTGCTGCAATGCGTTTGAGGAGGAGGAGGAGGAGGAGGAGGAGGAAGAGGAGGAGGATGAAGAGGCTCTCACACCACGCATTTCCAGCAGCGCCTTCTCAGTTACACCGCCTCCCGAGCCTCAAACGGGGGGACAGGGGAGAGAGTGCAGACCCTTCGAAAATCTCCCCATAACTCTATTAAGGGCGGCTTTGGGGCCTGTTCCTGGAAGCCCAGGCATTAATGCACGGTTGAGGTGTTTTACCGAGCAGAAATGAGAAATGCGATACCGCTGCACGGAGAGAACGCAGTCGTCCTGAAAACTCCGCTGTAATATTACCAGAAAATTAAATATTAGCAGAAAAAAAAGGGATGAGAGCATTTCAGGGAACAGAAGTTTTTTTTGTGCCTGTCATCAACACTTGATGCATATTTAATACGGTTAAAAATCTAATGTTTCCATTGCTTTATTCGATGCTGAGCTAATCTAAGTGTTGGCTGCTCGTACCCCAGGGCAAAGCAGTTCAACCTTTTCCAAATGAATCCTATTGTTTTTCTCAGACTTTTTCATGGTGGGGGGGGGCTGGCCTGAGTTGGAGATGAAGACTCACCCCCCCCCCTCCCCCCAACCCTAACCCTAACCCCCCCCCCCCCCCCCCCAGAAAACATAGCGATAGATCTTTGCCTACCCGTGTCTGTTTTATAATACAGAGTTAATGAGCATTTTTATTTTTCATCTGCCATGGCACGCATTTGGCACATGAGAGCGCCTCGGATTTCTCCGGCCCAATTTCGAGCAGGCGATTGTTTCTCAAGAGCGACGGCAGCCAGCGAGGTTCTGAGAAACGGGCGCGGACCCCGGGTTCACGTCCATTTTAGCGGTAACAGTCCGCCCTCGGTACAGTCCAGTACACCAGAAAACAAACCCAACGTTAAGCTGACAGAATCAATCACTCCCGACGTCTGGAAACACTATAAGCTGTGTGCACTTAGCCCTTTCATGGGTGAATATTCTGGATTTACTGAACTACTAAATGCCTGTGGAGGGAGGGGTTGATGCATTCGCCCTGAAAGCGGCGTAATGGTTTACAGTTGTAGTCTCAGGCACATTTGCCTCCTCATGTCTGTATTTTGGTGGGTTAGGGGTGTCTCTGTGTTTGATGATGTGTGGTGAGTGTTTCTGTGGTTAATCGGTGGGGATGAGTCTTTGGTGGATCCGGGTTGAGTGTGTCTGCGGCTGGTGGCTTTGGCTTTGGATCAGTTTGTCAGTTTAAAAAAAAAAAATGGGAGACAGGATTAGTTTGTCAGTATTTTTGATGGGGGTGGGATTCATTTGTCAGTATTTTTGATAGGTGGTGGGATTAGTTTGTCAGTATTTTTGATGGGTGGTGGGATTAGTTTGTCAGTATTTTTGATGGGGGGTGGGATTAGTTTGTCAGTATTTTTGATAGGTGGTGGGATTAGTTTGTGAGGAATCTCTTAGGTAGTGGGATAGATGGGCAGCTCTTCATTCTTAAAGTCGCCCTCCTTCGTTCGGCCTGCAAAGGAATCTGCTGGTTTTTCCTTCCTCCACTCTTTCACTCTTTCTCTCTTCCTCACGTTGAAAGAGGGTATTTGACTGGCCTTGATCAATATTTAGCATCCCATCCGTGAAACAGGCAGATGTTTGGCGTTTCCTTTTTAGAGCCGCGGGAAGAGACGAGCGGCTTCTTGGGAGTGAAGGGGATCAATGCTCCCTTTCCGTCCAGGGTTCGATGGCCCGGTGCGTCCTCAGGGTGTGAGTGTCGCGGGCCGCTGGGGCCTAACTGACACCTTTCCTGTTCTCGTTAGCCCCAGAGAAACTGATAAAGCCTCTTCAGTCCACAAAAAAGGGGTCTTGTGTGCATGTGTGCGCGCGCGCGTGTGTGTATGTGTGCGCGTGTGTGTGTGTGCTTGGGGAAGGAAGAGTAGAGTGGTGTGTTAAACAACAGAGCTGTGATTGGTAATTGATTTGTTCATTTGCCAGCTGCTTGAGTGAAAATGAGTCCTTAGTGCCCCAGTTGTCTCCTGTCAGTTAAAACCTCTCTTCTTTTCTCTCTCTCTCCCCCTCTTTCTCTCTCTCTCTTTCTCTCCCCCCACAGCACCTGCAGCAGCATGAGAACATGGTAGAGGGGGACTCCTGTTACTACCACTGCGCCCTGTGTAACTACTCCACCAAGGCCAAGCTGAACCTGATCCAGCACGTGCGCTCCATGAAGCACCAGCGTGGCGAGAGCCTGCGCAAGCTCCAGCGACTGCAGAAGGGCCTGCCCGAGGAAGAGGAGGAGCTGAGCGCCATCTTCACCATCCGCAAATGCCCCTCCGCCGACACAGGTAAGGGCGAGGGTTGTGCCCCTGAGTGTGGAGGGACTACGAGGCAGGTGTAATGGGGCCGCTAAACTCGCTCTTAACAATCTCCTGCTTCTACTGCTCTGTGTGCGCTAACAGTCCTCATGATGAAGATTATCATGTTTATCTGTAGGATGCTCATTTTGCATACTACTTTCACATATTTCCGTTGCTCCAGAATGAGGGGGGGACGGTGTATTTCTTAAAGAGCACAGGTAAGATGAGCATACAAGCTAATTGCTCAACCTAGTATTCCCAGCTTGGCCTGACCAATGTTGGTCATCATGCGGTTGGGTGAAGGGGTAATTTTTTTTTGCTGTGCTTGTTGATGGAACAGCAGTGTAGATTTCAAAGCCAATAGCTGAGAGACGCCATGCCTCATCTTCCTTCCACAGAACAAACAGCTCCGAACGCCGCACGGCCTCCGCACTGACACTGACACATGTAGGTGAAAACTGCTTTGTAGAAATGATGAAAGGGAGCACAGAGAGTTTGTTTTCTTTAATACCCCTTATTTACCCTCTACCCACCCCCTTCACACCCCCACCCCCAGTCCGCTCAGGCTCATATCTATATTGCTTCACAGTTTCTCCACAGAGAAAGGCCCTGCTATGGGCCTCTTAGCCTGGGACTTAGATACAGCGCCAGTGTCTTTTTTCTATCTTTTTTTCTCCGTCTCGTTCTCTCTCGCTTTCACACACTTTAGCTACACCCTTTAGTGGGAGTGAACAGGAAATATCTCTAAACTACAGCGCAGACACCTCCCTCTTGATGCCAACGTTTGTAAAAGGGCATCATGGGAACTTTCTCTCGCACAGTAGCTTCTTCACCGCTTTTCTCGCGGCTCTACAGCTTATTTTATACACAATCGGGAGAGCACTTGCTACTAAAATAAAATGGCAAATCTTAACAAGAGGCTGTTGTGTTCATTGGCAGCCGTGTTAGTCATATGGGAGGACTGCTTTTAGCCCGTTTGTCAGTTTTGTGTGAAAAATGAACTGGTTGCTGTAGGAAGACGTGGGGTAAGTTTGGTGTAGATTAGTGACGGGACAGATAGGTATGTGGAGCTATTATGTGCTGTCTATCACTGGTATGGCCCTCTCAAAAGCCTTTACTTCAACAGAGAGACCGAGAAACACTGTGATTCGCTGAAATTTGTGAGTTATTGAAATCATATGGATAGCTCCACCTATTTTAGAGTTCTTAAAGAAGCATCACTTTCCCAGCACCAGTTGTTGCTCCCTGATTTACTTCAAGCAACATTCATTGACGAGTAGACCCTGGCCAATCGGGAACCCTGGCCAATCGGGAACCCTGGCCAATCGGGAACCCTGGCCAATCGGGAACCCTGGCCAATCGGGAACCCTGGCCAATCGGGAACCCTGGCCAATCGGGAACCCTGGCCAATCGGGAACCCTGGCCAATCGGGAACCCTGGCCAATCGGGAACCCTGGCCAATCGGGAACCCTGGCCAATCGGGAACCCTGGCCAATCGGGAACCCTGGCCCAGTAGACCCTGGCCAATCAAAAACCTTGCCCTAGTCAGCCTTGGCCAATAAGAGTCCCTGGCTCAATTGACCCCGGCCAATCGGAGGGGTTAACCTCAGCTGTTCAGCCTGGATGTCCCTGCATGGGGGGGGGGGCTTCTCTTGCCCCGCCCCGCCTCATGCACATAGATCTGTGTTATGTTTTTTTCTTTTTTAAACGGCCTCTGAAGGCGCTTCGTTCCAAAGGGGGGGAGGGGTAATGAATCCAGCGGCCGGGACATTACGCAAAAGCTAGTGGATCTGAGGCCAGTCATTAGAGGACGTAAGAGGACGTAATTGGTGGATTGGTGGATCTGAGGCCAGTCATTAGAGGACCTATTTAGCCGAGCAATTAAGGACAATTAAGCTTTCTGCTCACTGCACTCCAAATATGTTAATGACTGTAGCACAGTGGACTCGCGAACATGCGAAGGCAAGAGACGAGCCCACTTCAGTTAAAAGGGGGTAGTGGGTGGCTGGTGGTGGTGGTGGGGGGGGGGGGGGGGGTTTTGGCGGCAAGACTCCCAAACAACCTTGATTTTTTTCATAATTTTTTTTTTTTTTTGATGTTGCCTTGATTTTTTTTAAACATCATCCTAACCTTTGATGTGTATTAATGGATGTGTGTGTTTGTAGACTGAGCCAGAGCGGGGCCAGCCGGCCTGCTGTAATGGACCTCTCTGGCTGATGTTTTTGCGTTAGCCCTGGCAGGGCCCTATCAGAGCAGAAACGCAGGCTGGAGCCCACCCCCACCCCCACCCCCACCAAAACGCACATCAAGATAAATCATAGTCTCTGACCGCTGGTGACCGCTCGCTAATCGTGATTCACTCAAGATGCAATTGGCGAACAAAGAAAGCAATGAGGGCATTTAATAATGGTGGGATGAAGGAAACGTTTGGGCTTGGGCCTGTTTGATGCCTTTCTCTCTGACTGTCTGCCGTTGCTGACGGCACTGGACGGGCTCCTCAGCTGTAGTAATGCCGTCGCAGGGGGTCCTGCCTTAATGACGCTACGCTTGATTGCGATTGGGTCATTTGTTTTTATCTTACTTTCTCCGCCACCCCCCTCTGTCTGTCTTTCTTTCTCCCTCTCTCTCTCTGTACTGTACAGAAAAAAGAGGACAGTAAGGAATTGGCTTTAGAGTGCAAATGTAGGAAGCGGGACTTTGATGAAGGACAAGATGATGTCATTAAACATTGAGCTGAAAGAGCTCAGTGGGAGGATAGAGTAGTTCTTATTAACGCCTGTTTCTCAGACAGACCGAGGTACGAGCACGCCTCGATGTTCCACCGCTCCCCCGATTCCCTGTCCCATCTCGTCCCGTGTTGTTCGGCTTGGCGGGTTTCTGTTCCGCGTTAAAGCTGACACAGTGATGCCGGCGGGCATGGAGACGTGCGGTGCGCTCGGCGTAAAGCCAGCGTTCCCTTAATGGCCGGTGACGCTTTGTTTACCGCGCGGTGAGGGCTACAGCGCTGAAGGCCCTGATTGATGGACACACTCAGGCCCCCTCGCCCCCAACGGGCTGCCCCCATTACTGCCTGAACACTGGGGCGCCAAGTCGGCAACTTAAATAACAACAAAAAAAAGTCTGAATCTCACTTTTTTTTTTTGGGCAGGGGAGGGTAGAAGAGGGGGGGTGTGAAGGTAGGTCTCCCCCCCCCCACTCCCAACACACATTTTTTTAAAAGGTCCGTTAAATGAAATGAAGTGTGTAATAAAGTACGTCTGCCTTTTTTCTCTTTCTTTTTTTTTTCTTTCAGTTTTTTTCCCAGAGCATCTTGATCGAATTACACCGATAATGAACATACCTCTTCATCAGTCAGCATGAATACAGTGCATTCTCATACCCACACACACACACACACACTGGCTCAAATGCACTTTTCCACCCCTGGTGGCTGGAGCCCTCTCTCCCAGTGTAATACTTAATTTCCTGCCTGCTCGCTCTTCGGAGGGTGCCGGGCCCTTTGTGATGGCGGTGCAGTGGGACGACTTTGGAGGGGGGGGTAGGGAAGGCTCCCCTGCTTGTTAAAACAGAGCTGGCCCTGGATTTCAGGGTCAGTTGGACTGAAATTCCCCTGGCTGCTACCGCTAACAGCGCCGCCACCGCCGCCGCTGCTCATGGGCCTCCGCTGGATTTTCTGTCCGCCATTTTTTCCCCCTTTTTCTTATCTTTTTTCTAAAATCTCTCTCTGCTTTCATCCCCTTTTCTGAACAGTCATAGAAGGGTAGCGGGGGGGGGGAGGTGGACGGTCATTGGCAGGGGGAGGACGTTGAGATCTTCAGCGGGGAATGAAAGAGCCCCTGCGTGCGATGATTCACTCTTTCTGGTTCTACACGAAGGCCTGGCTTATAGCAGCCTCAGAGGTCTATGAGTAAAGCAGGAAAGCAGAGACCGTGAATACGCTCTAAATCTCCTCAGTCGGAAGTTAAAAGTTTTTGTAGTGGGTGGAAATAAAGACAAGGCATGATCGAGAGTGGCCCCACTGGGAGTTGGCATTTTAAAATTTAATTATTTTTATTTTTTTAACAAAACAATTAATGTGGAAGGAGTTCTACGAATGCACTTTATATAATAACCAATACACGGTGCAGAACTGGAAAAGCAGCACATTAAATCTGGATACCCCTAGGGGGGAGGACTTGTCGTCTGCGTGTGTGTTTAAAATTAAGTTAAAAACTGTCAGATGTCATTTTCTGGTCATATGTATTTTTTTAATAGTGATTTTTAGGTTCTCAGGAACCTCCTAAATTATTGCTTTCTCTTTTTCCGCTGTCAGCCATCTCAGCAGAAATGCTAATGAACAGAATCAGGAAATATTATATAACATTTTTCAGTCACTTGAACTTGGTGCTCCTTCAGATTTAAAGTTCAAATATTAACTGCTGTTTATAATATTTATAATGCTGATAAAACATGTGTGCAACACATACACACACCTCACGCATATCACACACACGCACATCACACACGCACATCACACACGCACTTCACACACACACACACCCCACACACGCACTCCTCCTGTTTACATTGCGTCTGCATTGCCAGTGAAAGCGCGGTTGAAGTTGCAGATCCTCTCCCTGCGCAGTAGAATTGACTCTGGCTGTGCGCAGTTTGCCTCCACGTTTGGGGGGAAATGGCTGCGAAACGAGGCTGCAGTCTGCGCATACATACCCCCCCCCCCCACCCCTCTCGCTCCGGCTGCGCAGCGTGGGGCTGTTTGGGGCAGCAGAGAAGGCAGTTTGGCGGCAGTTCTGACTGATGCCACATGCCTCCACACCACTTCCCTGCCCTACGTACCCAGGGTACACTGGTACAGCAGAGATACATTTTCCGTCCAATTAGACCAATGCACTGATAAAAGGCTCACATTGTTTTAATTCACTCCTCCCCCCCCACTAAAAAAGGCTGCTGTTTCTGCACATTTTCTTTTCGTTTTCTCTACCCATTCATCATCTTTAAAATGATGTCTGAGCGACCCAGGGCCTCAGTTTATAACAGTTTTTAGAATACGGCAGGAACCCTTTGTGCCCAGCACAAACTGCATCTCACATCAGAGCGCTGCCCCCGGTGGCCACTGTAACTCACTGCAGATAGAGGCCCAGAGCTGCATTGGCATGGTCTCTTCCGGGCCTGTCCTGTTTCCATGGCCACCAGTGTACGCTGCTCTTATTGGTCATTTCAATCAATCAATCAAACGATCAACATTTCAGTCAAGATGTATTTGTATCGCACATGGATCTTATTGGATTTTATTTTGTTTATTTCTTTAGTTATAGCAGAGTAGGTGTCCAGGACTGTGCCTGATGATCATAATAACATCCAGGCCAGAATTAATTAAGCTCAGCAGCTAATTTTTCTGTGAAGTCCCTGGCAGGCTGGAAAGGATAAATCCAGATGAGAATCAACTATAAATGACACCGAAATGACCTTTTAATGTAATTATTACAGAGCGCTGAATAAAGTGTGTTTTTCTGGGAGTAAAAACAGACAGCCCATTTCCCGTTCAGATAGGAATCCTTCAGCTGCTTCATACAAACCCGTGGAGCCCCCAAAATGTGTGCAGCACGCTCTTGGTTATGGAAATGCCTTACAAATTTTGGGGGTACGTCATGAAGGGATCAGTCATATGCGAGCTGCGATTTGGCAGCGTGCTTTGTGGAGAGGGTGTTTAGCGAGCGGACACTGACGGGTGGCTGTTTGCATGGGTCTGCATTGGGAATGAGCTTGAAGGGTATTTGGAACCGCTACATTGGGAGCGCAATCCAATTTGTTGAAATGCAGGCTTGCTTCACTAAAAGGGGTTTGTTTCCAGGGTCACCGACTTAATGGCAAACCCTGTAGAGAGAGAGAGAGAGAGAATGTGTGTGGGAAAGAGCAAGAGAGTGACGGAGAGAGGGAGAGAGGGAGAGTGTGTGTGAGTGAGAGTGTGGGAAAGAGAGAGCGTGTGGAGGAGAGAGAATGTGTGCGGGGGAGAAAGAGAGAGAGGAAGTCGCTGCTTCATGCATAATTCTGCCTGTCTTGTTGAAATTTGGGGAAGCACATTGCCATGCACAGAAAAATGTGTGTTATTAATGCAAAAGAAGCTCGTCATTTATCCTGAGACGGGCTGTCCCTACAGCTGGCCCAACCCCCCCCCCCCCCCCCCCACCTCCCCGGGTGCCCCGTTGTCCTGGGTGAGAGGGTCTGCTCAGGCAGTAGAGGGGAAGTCTAAACCTAAAATCCTGTTTGGGGGGAAAAAATAAGCATATTTTGTTCAAAAGTTAAGCCGCGGAGCTCTGGCCATCACTTTTTTTTTCTGGTGGCTTCAGTTTTGGGCTCCAAGCCCCTTCCCCTGTGCCTGTCGACAGCACCGAGATCCAGAGAGGGACGCCTGGCGTTCTGCGGATCGATACGGGATGTACCTTCCCAGATTCACCTCCATCCGTTCAAGCGACCTCAACTTCATTAGGCATTTTGTCTGGGCATGCGCCAGTTGGCGGCCAGGTGAAGCTGGGCCCTCATGGGGGGGAAGCACGGATGGGGGGGGGGGGGCTGCATACTCAGGAACTTTCTGGAGGCAACGATGTTCGGAATGTCATCAGTTTAGAGCCTCTCCCCGAAAGAGGATATTACTGACCGTACCCCCCCCCCCCCCCCCCACTCTCTTTCATCCCCATGGGCCTCCTGTATAAACCAGAGCCAGCCGCTGCAAACTCATATGATGTGTGTACTCTTTTAATAAAGTTAGTTTTTGCGCCTATGCCCTCTGGCAGCTGATAGGGTGCGAGAGAGCTTTTGAGACCGGTCGGAGTTACTGACAGCGCCCCAGGATAGAGCGTGCTCCCGTCAGACGGTCTTCCCATAATCCTCCGCAGAGGGTAACGGGGCGAAGAGGAAATTGTTTGATTTGCATGTGGCTCTAGGAGCAGACTGAAAGTATGCACCCACCTCCCCAACCCAGCCCCCCCCACCATGTCTGTAAAATGTGGGCCAAATTTCATGAATATGACATTTTCATCTTGCAATAAAAACAAGCTTTTATTTTTTAAAAGGTGGAAAGATGGCTTCTATAAATTTCCCACTTACACGCGTAACAGAGGGTGTGTCTGCTGCTCTGTCTTCTAGGCTCATCATACAATGAAACCTTTTTATACACAGACATGCGCGCGCGCGCACACACACAGCTGCACACACAAAAACACACAAGCACTAACACAAACAAACACGCAAGCACAAACACATACACAAGCAAACGCACACGCAAACTTTATAGGCGCACATTGTGTATATTCCATTGTCGGCTCATCCTGACACAGCCAGCTGGCTGACGGAATTCTAATTTGGGAATGTCTACGATTCAAAGCAGTGTTTTGTCTCCAAGCGTCTCATGCTTTTAAAATTAGATTATTTTTTTTCCTTTCTTTTTTAAACCGGATCCCTTTGCGTAGACATTGCCGTGGTAACCGGGACCATCAGCCGGACGGCCTGGCTGGTACCGTGTAAGCTGAGTCTCCAGTTTGACTTTCAGTCACAAAGCGGCGTTTGAAGGAGAGCATCACGGGTATATCTGCGGCTGCCGTTGTAGGAGGGGGGCGCTGTTTTTTGGTAAGGCAGAAGGGTAAGGGGTTTTTTGTGTGTTCTGTTCGGCGTCAGAATCGACATGAGTGTGTAAAATGGACTGCACTGAATGTACAGGAAAGCATACGCCACACACACACACACACACACACACACACATTCTCCCAGTGAGAGAGCGCTTTTGGGCACCGGACGAGGCTCTGCTGTCACCCCAGTCTATTTTGGAGTTCTTGGCTTCGACCCCTTTACGAGATGCGTCACAGAGAAGGCTGAGGGTTCGGAGCAGAAGTGCATTATCATATTGGTTTCCCATACCCGTCATTACAAGCCTCCCGACTAGAAAGCTGATCCAAAAGACAGACGGCCCATCAGGAGAGCGAGTCGTCTCATTTGTACTTACCAAACTTGCTAATGACTCCTATTTTTAGTCTGAGGCGGTGATTTCCTGTGCCCAGACAGGTGCAGGTGGTAGAGGAGCTCTGGGGCCCACAGAACCCCTGTCACATGACTGCCAGTCAGACAGAAAGAACAGGGGTCGGGGGGGTCAAGCAGGAGAGCAGAGATACAAACGTGTATCTTTTGTAGGTTTTTTTGGTCACAGCTTAGGGGAGAAACAGAAACAGGACTATCACAGAGACTCGAGACAATGTCAGTTGTACATTGGCACCATGCCACAACTCGGAAAAGCCATTATACGTAGTCGGTAAGTTTATTTTTTTTCAATTGTGTCACTAGCGCAGGGGCACTGCCCATCTTTACACACAGACTAAAGACCCACCTCTTCAGACTGTATCTATCCCGCCCATCCCCACCTCTTAGTACTTGATTGGTTAATACAATGATTTTTTGTTCTTTTTTAGTATTGGTAGTATCTTTTATGTAAGAGTATGGATTTACGATTGTGTTCTGGCCATATATAGTTATCTGTGATGGTGCTTTAGCCGTGTTGCGCATGGTCCGGGAGTGTTTTTATTTTAGCCAGGTTGCTAGGTTCATGTCACTATCAATCATAACTCAGGTGGATGCCTGTACATTCTCTCACATTCGTAGCTCGCTCTGGATTGGAGCTAAATTAACATGACGTGATCTAATGTTGAGATGTATTTGTAGTTGCACAAGGGAACGACGCCAGCTTCCCACCTGGGAATTGAACCCTGAACCTTTATATATCCCAGTAGATACTATTGTGGGGCAAGGCAGCAGTCTACTGTAGTGGTTAATGACCTGGTCTTGCAAATAACTGGAATTTCTGAAGTGACTAGAGGAGGGAGATCAGGTTCTTGGTGCCCCGTAGTGAGAGCATACGTTCAGCTTTTACCCTCCCCATCTCTGCCTGTTGTACAGGAATGAGGGCTGTCAGCACTCTGTAGGAAGTTAGCGGTATACAAGGAGGCCCGAGGCTCCGGAACATTCTCTGGCTTCACTTTATAAGGCTTTTTTTGTTGTGGTGTAACACAGCCATCCAATGTGACTCATGTTTCTGGGACGGTTTGGTTGGGTTCAGGCGGTTTGGTTGCACTGTGCGGTTGTATCGGCAGACTGAACGTGGGCCAATAAAAAGGCCCATATCACGCGGTTCCGGGGCGAAGCCCACTCGCCCACGCCCATAACGGCAAACCCCGGTCCCGGAAACTGACCTCCGGCCGCACGTCTTCCGTAAACCTCGGCGATCCGCGACCTTTATTTATGCGTAAACCGCCTCAAAAGTTTCCTACCGCTTCAATTGGGCCGCTACCAAGTCCCACATTATGATCTCATGGTCAGCGTGTCTGATGTATTTACTATCGATTGCCCTGTTTGTTTATGTCAGGTATTCTGGGAATGAGAGCCAATAAATTCTTAAGCGCTGTTAGATCGCTCCCTTTGTTGCCACATTTCCATGCAGCCAGACCAATAACTCACCCTCTGTCAGAATCGGGGCAGACGGATGAGCTTGGCTGGCATAGCGGGGCGGGCGGGGGGGGGGGGACTTTTTTCGCGAATGTGAACACGAGCAGTCAAAGTTTCGCCTCACTCTCGCGGCACACCCTGTCCCTTCTCCGCCTCGTCGGTTAAAGTCGGCAGGGCGAAGGGGACCTTTATCTGGCGGCCTGTCAACCGCCATCTATTCAGCGTGCGTTCGATTGCACCTGTACACACATTGTGAATAGCAGAAGGAGGGAGGGCTCGGGGCTTTTCTGGGGGGGGGACTTTTATAGAGGACCTCCCCCCTTCTGCTGTGGGTCACCTCACATAGATCGTTTCCAAGCCAACAGTCCAGTTACCTCTCTCACCTGCCTCAGCTCACACGCACACACCTGTCAGGCACCTTTCAATGCAAGGTGACAGTGTTCCGGAACACTCAGGAAGTATCGCATGCAGGAAAATAAAGCGCCTCGTAGATTTGCGGTGAGTCAGCCTGAGGTTCGAGGCGTCTATCCGCCCGTGTTGTCCGTGCCAATTTCAGAAGTCCATCTCACCTAAAACAAGATGTGAACACAGCCACTCGGGATAGCTCCGATTTTAGACAATGCTGAGCATTGTGGGTCACGTAGTGTTTGTGCCCAGAGGATTCTGGGTAGGCTGGTGTCAGTCTGACCATGTGCTTTCATGAACACAAAGGATTGTGGGTAGCACACAGCGGTCCGGGCCTGCCGAGTGCGTCTGGCATGCAGAGTGAAGGCCTGTTTGTCGATAAAAGGGGGTGGGGGGTGAGGGCTGACTACGGTTTTTCGAGTCTCGCCTTTTCTGCTGGCCCAAGTCTGTTTAACCAGATGTGAAGATTCCGCCGCTGATGATCCGAGACGAGATGGTATTTGTTTTTGACAAACCCGGAGCATTCCTGCCGCTCGAGGACGGGGGAGATTTACGATGTCCCCTCCTGCTTCGGTCGAAGGCGTGTTCCCAACATGGTCCGACCTGGCTCCGTCTCCCTGTCACCGCTGTTTTACTAGCTGCTACCAGACAGATTCCTCTCCGGTCTGTTTAAATACGTCAGCGGATCCTGCCTCCGCCTACTGACTGATGTTATTTCAAGAACAAAAATTTCTCAAAAGAATTATCATTCCGTATTTTTAGAGTCTGTAGTTTGTATGTTATCTGGTTAAGGAGGTGTGGCTTCTCGGCCAGGGTGGACCGTGATTGGCCGTTCATTAGAGAAGAACAACATCAAAGGAGTCGTTCAGATCATAGGAATTATTTTGTTTTTGTTTTTTTTTCTTTTCTTGTTGCATGTTGTATTGTGTGTCTTGGCGACTCCTTGTTTTCTGTTTGTGTTACACTTTGCAAAGTGTTTGCCGACTGTGACAAAAGCCGTCTTTCAAAGGCACTTGGCCAGTACAGACAAGAGAGGCACAACCAAGTTTTTTCAGTTGCCTGTAATGATTTTTACTGGGGGGGGGCGGTGTAGCTCTTTCCTCTGTTTTTCTCGGACGTCGTACGGATGCAAGCGTGTAAATCTGTGGAATGTTTTCCCAGTTTCCCGTCGCGTCTCCTTTACGCGCTGCCTTGTAAAAGGGTTACTGCGCGTGTAATCATGGCCTGTTGATTTTCCGATCCCCCGTACAGTTTATAACCTCTTTCTCCTCTTTATCGTGGCCGAGTTCGCTGGCGCAGGGCGCCTTCACGGCCCTCCGGAGCTCTCTTCTCTGATTGCATATTTTTCTCTTTATAAACAAAAATTTTAAAAGCAACGAAGGAAAGTAGGAGGGGTGAGTAAAAGGCTAAGAAAAAAATTATAAATAAATCCAAAATGTTTTAAAGCAGCGTGAGGGGTTAGGGATGGGAAAGAAGAACCCTGACCAATTTGAGGAATTACGATGAATAATCCTGTGTTTAGAAACCAAGCAAAGGTCAATTTTCATGCTCTCCCTGCTCCCAGAAAGCGTACAGGAGAGAGACTGAATATTAAGTCACTTGAGCAGACCTGCAGAGGACGGGCAATGCCCCGCCCTCGGGCTTTGGAGGCGGAGCTTTGTGAAACTGAGCGACGTGCGCTGCTGTACAAACATCCCTACCTCTGCGCTCTGATTGGTTGCTTTTTCACATGACCTGGTTGTGACCTGAATTGCATTTGCGACTTGCCTTCGCAGAAACGGAGTGCGCTGACAATATACTGAAATAAACTATATGATTAAGATATTGCCGCACTTCGCAATATATGGGCTAATATACAAATTATTGCTGCTTCTCGATAATAGTATTTTTAAAGAATATGTTGCGGTGAAATATGTTTATCATTATGTTATCATAAATGTCCACATGTTTACATTATACTACAGTATATTCCATTTTCGTAAGGGTATACACACATAAATTTGTGTTTGTGTGGACTGTAATGGCAACTCGGTAGTGTGGTTTATTGGGACAGGGTGAAATTAGTATCCGGGTCCCACTGTCACCCTTCACCGTTACATTAATGAGCCAGCATAGGGAACAGCTTCGGCAATGACAGGTCATTCGATGGTTATTTGAACTCTGCACCCCTCACACACACACATACGTGCGCGCACAGAGACACGCACGCACGCACGCACACGGTCCATCTCCACTTGCCTGACCCTCAATCACGTCAGTGCTATTAGCATTGATGCACACTAATGGCAGTCGTGCTCTGTAAGTTGCGTTCCGAATGCACGCTGAACTGCTCACAGGATGTGATGGTGTAACTGATTGCTGGGCATTTACGTGCAGTTTACTCTGGACGGCGAGTGATTGTTACTTTGAAGGTAACATGGATGTCATTTTTCAGGATATAGTCAAATTTATTTGTGCGTTTGTGCGTGTGCGGGCGCATTTGGGTGTGCATTTGTTTAATCGTCTATCACATGTAAATGTGAAAATAGTCCATGCTGAGAAGAGATGCTGTGGACCCATGCCGTGTGTGTGTGTGTGTGTTTGTGTTTGTGCGTGTGTGCGTGCGTGCGTGCGTGCGTGCGTGCGTGTAGGTCACTGTCAGTCAGGCAGGGAGAGCTGGGCGTTAATCCGGGGGATTGTTTAGTTTCCAAGGTGCTGGTGTCAAACGGGCCGTAATATGGCAGGTGGAATTAGGAAAGATAGGCTGCTTGTTTTTTGTCATGCAAAGAGGGGTGAGAAATGTAATTGGGCAGAGAGAGGGAGCGATGTCCGCTTTGTTTAAGGGCCTTCCTTCCGCAGTCATTGTGAGGGGAGCCACGGTGGCATTCATTTATGCTCTGGGCACAGGCTCTCCTTTTCTCTTTCTCTCTCTCTCTTTCTTTCTCTCCCTCTGTCCTGCAGTCAGCTCCTGTCTGTTCCACTCTGTCTGCACGCCTCAGCTCCACGCTCCACCAGAGCTGGGGAACAGGGGTGGACTTTAAACCCCCCCCAACTGCCCACCCACCACACAAGCACACACACACGTGCACATATACTCGCACGCACGGACACACGTGCACATATACTCACACGCACGGACACACGTGCACATATACTCACACACGGACACACATGCACATATACTCACACATACTCACGTGCACACATGCGCACGCAGACACACATGCACACGCAGACACACATGCACACACAGACACACACACCCCAACAGTTACAGGGAAACAATGAGGTATAATAATGATACAGCTGTCTGCTGGTCAGTGTCTTTGATTTAAAAAAAAATATTTAAAGAATATTTAAATTATTCCATTGTGCTTAGAACACCCTTACCCCCCCCCCCACCCCCCCACCCCACCCCCCTTTCCTCGTCTGAGCACCGCTCTATCTCCCCTCCCAAAAATCCACCTGCCGGAAATGAAGGTGCTTGACAATTCACTCGGGTTATATTGTTAGTCATGTGAGTCAATAAAAGGTGTAATCTTTTCAAGGTGAGTAGAGGGGATGTACCTAACCTGCACACAGGT
This sequence comes from Ilyophis sp. 1 JC-2022, assembly GCA_022702515.1. Lineage (NCBI taxonomy): Eukaryota > Metazoa > Chordata > Actinopteri > Anguilliformes > Synaphobranchidae > Ilyophis > Ilyophis sp. 1 JC-2022. The sequence goes on along the minus strand of CM040400.1, from coordinate 50,233,831 downwards.
TCTCACTCTTACAGGAGCGTGGGGGCTGTTCCACATTCAGCAAGCAGGAGTACCTCCACCCAAATCACCGCCATTTTATTTGTGTTATACAGAGCTTCATCATCATCCTGTGTGTGGTGCGCTTTCATGAAGAGGCAGAGCAAGCTGCTCGCCTTTCCTCATTTTGATTTTATTTATTTTTGCATGAGGAGTGTTTCAGGCGCTTGGAGGTCAACTCTTCCATCGTTGTAGTTGAGCGTAAATGCTCTGATACGTCGTACCGTCTCCTTCAGCGGCCCGGGGCTCCGCAGAGCAACGCCACAACGACAGCCGTTTCTCTCGAGTGTGACTGGTGTTGCAACCTCTTTCATCCCCTGGCATGGGAACAGTCTTTAAATTAGCACTTGAGCGTCAGTACAGTGGAGTGTAGTGTACTTAATGCCTGCGGGGTCCACCCCCAAAGAGACAAGAATGTTACGCCCCTTGTCAGAAGCCCCAAAGGCCAAATCTTGGAGAGAAGAAAAAGTCTGATGAGATATTTGTGTTGTTTGTTCATATGCTCATTCATTCATAGCTGATAATTACAGGGTGTGCGCGGCACTGCCTTCATTCACAGGAAAGCACCGGATCTGTGTATAAATGCCGATAAAGTACACAGGGAAAATGACTGGAGTCGTGACGTGTTTTTCGCAAATAAAGAGCAGCTCTTTGGAGCAGTTAAAAGAGCAGCAGAGTGCAGTTTTTCTCTGAGGGGCACTACCCCCCACCCCCCACCCCAAACTGCCCATCCACCTCCTCACCCCCTCCCTGCCCCCTTTCCATGTGCAAATTGAATAACGGCTGACCCTGTCATATTTAGTACACTATTAATGGCCTTGTGACTTCTGAGGGTGTAATCATGCGCAATAAAACCTTAAAGTGTCCCAGCTACGAGGGCACACATGTGCATTAAAGCATCATTTTTTTTTTGTTAAAGGTCACTCATAACTTGGTCGTGCCATTGATGTACAGTTGCGGATATTGATTGATTAATGTATTTAATGCATAAAGTGCTCCGAGTCCATTTGTCTCTGAGAGAGGGGGCTGAGGCCGTCTCTCTCTCTCCGTGTCCCTCCCTCCCTCCCCACCCCCCTCTCTTGCTCTCTCCCTCCTTCTTTCCATCACTCGCTCCCTTTCTCTCACTCTTTCTCTCTCACCTCTTCTCCCATTGTTTGCATGGCATCGTTTCTTTTGGGCCGCTGAGTTAAGGGACAAAAGGCCAGTTTCTGCAGACTAATGCATTCAAAGGAACATTGATTCTCATCAGTGTCAGTTGAATTACCCTGAAAGGCTTGACGAAGAGCTGCTCTTATATTAACCTTGCTGTTCTCTTGCCTTTATATGAATTTGTAGTTATTTTTTCTGGCCAGGGCCTAAACAGCAGTCAGCCCTTTTAATGATTTATTTTAATATTTTATTTTATTTTACTAACCTGTGATTTTATACTTTCTCCATGAACTTTTTCAATTAAGTTTTGTGCTTAACAGAGGGGTTGCTATCATCCAACAGAATCACGCTGTGCAAAAACACAGTCAGCCGCAGCTATAGTTATAGATTTTAGTGCGATGGGTTTGTGTAGTGGCCTGAGGGCGATTTATTTTGGGGGGTGTGGTCAGCCCCACTGCGGCATCCACATTGTCTGTCTGCACCATGGTAACCAGGCGGCGCAGGGGGGGCTTGGATAAGCCTTTCCAAACCCTGTGAGCTTTTTTTAAATTTGAAATGTAGTCTGTTTTTAGGAGTCTTTGAGGCGAAGGTCGTTGGGTCACTACCTTTTGCACTATATGACAAGGCTATGAGGACCTTTAACACTTGAGTCCCAGTGGGGTCCCAGTAGGGGGCCCCTGTGGAACACCTCTTCAAAGGCCCGACGCCCTGTACCAAGCGCAGCGCAGAACACTGCAAGACAAGTCTGTCTTAAGTGCTTTGGTCTTGTAATGAGACTTTAAAAAAACATTGTTTTTTCCAATATTATCTTGTTTTTAAGTTACTTTTTGTTGTCTTTCCCCATTGGAAAATTTTGAATTTTGAAATGTCTCATTGGCAATCTTTTTGTCTTATTTAACAAACAAAAGTAATAGAAATAAGATTTTACGTCTATAAGAAAAAATTACTTTTTTTTTTGCAGTGATTTTGCCGTGCCCATCTCTTTGCCTCCTGTCAGAGGCTTTCATTATCACTGTCGATCGCTCTGTCGCTGGCTGTTAGTGATCATGCTGGGAATGCTTAGAATAAAAACATCCATTCTTTCACAAAATACACTCATACAAATTTAAAAAGTCACAGTAATTATTAATCATATTATTAATGTTATTATTTGTAGTAATGCTAGAGTGCTAATCAGTAACATATGGTTGAAGTTTTCAAATGTTTAAAAATATATTGCTGAACAAGCTATTTCTGGTGGCATGCCTAACTAAAGTATTAGCCTTTAGTCATTCTGCAGTAAAGGCTAACATTTAATACTAATTCTAAAGCATTAGCCTTTTGTGTGTGTGTGTGTGTGTGTGTGTGTGTGTGTGTGTGTGAGTGAGAGAGAGAGAGAGATATGGTGTTTTACTCATAGATATAGAACCATATCAGTCAGAGGTGCCATCACCAGTGTAAAAGTAGTATTGCCAAACTTTCTCGCCATGCACAATATGGTGTATGCATTAAATAAAGGACTCATAAAGCTATCTATTTTTGTTATTTTATTCTGTATGGTTATTATAAGTTTAAATGTGAAATATTTTAACAATGTAATTATGGATCATATCACTGCAATGTAACAGTTTCCCAGATATTTTTTCCTATGGTTGGTGTGAACCCAAAACCCTATAGAGTGGTCAAGAAGCATGAACCCCCATTAAGGCAATTATCACAATCATACTAATAACTAAATAGGATAAATACAGGCAAATACAGGTGAATACAGGTAAAGTGGGACACTTTCTTATCATTTACATTTTGCATAGTTTTAAATTATGATCCAAATGGTTTAAATGTCAGAGCTACGGAAACTTATAATAATCTTAGTTTATTTTTAGTAATGGAAGTATATACACAAAGATAAAGATGATGAAATTGAAGTGTCCCTGCTGTCCCACTTTACCTGTCTTCACCATACTGTTTACATCATGAATTAAGTCTCAGCAGCAGCTGACAGCTACACAGCTGAGTCAAGTACTTGTCTGAACACATGCAAACTCCATTTATGTACAAATGTATTTATTAATACTGTTGAAATTCACAAATATACATATACATTCTTGACAAGTTCTTTACAAAGTTCTTTGCAATTAGGTGGATAGTTATACACGAGTAGGCCTCTACTACATACAAGTGATTTACTACTTGTGCGTGTTAATACAATACAACTACAATCAGTCCCTCCAGGAATAAGCGATCTTGCGATTGCAAGAATGAATGCAAATTCAACCAATCCAATTATTTGCGATAGCTTGCAATTTTGTCCAATCCCCGCAATATTTCCGCATAAAATGATCAAATCAGAAAAAAAACGCTTGTAAATTTAGTCAATTGCTGCAATTTCCCCTCATAAAATTATCTTTGGTTGGGGGTGAGTTCTTGAAACAATCGCAATTTTTTCCAGCTGACAATTGCAATTTTCAAACATTCCCACAATTTTATTGCAAAATAACCCAAAAAGGTTGCAAATTGCATCGCAACTTTTGAGAGAAAAGCCGCTGCAAATTCAATCATTTTGGACAAAAATGTTCCCTACTTCATTAACCCTTCACTAACCTTTTAAAGAAAGACCATAATGTCTTTGAAGGTGCACCTGCATGCTTCATGCTGCCACATGCACTGCACGTGCAACCTGTTCTCTTCCTGTCTGCATGGGGGAAAATACTAGCCATTGCCAACTTAATCTGAATAAAAAAGACATAAATAATTTAACTAAACTTAAAGCTGCTTGAATTCATGCATTGTCCATCGAAATACACGACGATGGTGTGGACTGTGTCATTAGCTAATATAGCTAGCTAGCTAGTTATCCATTCACTTAAATCATTTAAATTTAGCTGGTTAGTAAGCTAGCTAGTAGCTACGGAGCTAATAAGAACGAGCTAACGTTAATGCATTTAGGCTCAAGATGCATCTAACATTACATTTCGACTCTGAAATTTATTGATCACAATTAGTGTTTAAGCTTGCTAAGTTTGCTGCCGAACTGTCCCAGTGCCTCAGTGCCTCGATCTAGCTAATGTTAGCGGCTGAAGTTGACCACTTAACGTTAAAAATTGAGGAACACATGCAACAATGCTTCAGTCAGAAATACGACCAACTGTTGTACAATACTGATAATGATGCCAAATATGCTTGTTTTTATGTACACATCTCACCTGTGTTTTGAAGTCTAGCTAGATGACTTTATCTGATCGGTCGACACGTCTCTTCCGCTGAGCTGTTTCCGCAGTCTCTGGTCGCGGCGGTTTGGCGGTAGCGGAGAGAAACGTTCCATCTGTCTACTAGAAGACAGTGCACGCGCACCGCCGCGGTAGTCATGCACAGGCACTCAAATGGCGCAACGTGTCGTATCTACTCTAGCTCATTGATAAAGTCGAATGTTTTCATATATCGCAGCAGATACAATCAGATTCTTCACGACATAAAATTCGGGTTGCATTACAGGTTACCTAAGTTTTGTAAATGAAATAAACGCCATATGGTCTGCGAAAAAGTAGTATTGCCAGGCAATAGTTGTTTGAAAAGTAGTATTGCCATGGCAATACTGGCAATACTGACGGCGGCGGCCATGATATCAGTTAATGTAATAGTAATTAGGAATTCTGAAATGGAACAATTTGGCAGCCATCTTACCCGGGTACAGCTATAATAGGAACCTATGGCAAAGTGTCATGTACTTTCTAACCCACTGTGATGTCATAATCGGGTTTCAGAAGCCAGATAGCTGATGATTGGGCTCATAGATATAAAACCATGGTTACTGGCCACCATCATACCTGAGTATGGTCTCAAAAATTGTGCCACTAACTATGACATACGTCACATCTATGGTTCTTTCTCTATGGTTTTACTGGTCAGACGAGGTCCTTGGCAGAAAATGCAGAAGGAATGTGAGGGGAAGCTGAAGGGAAGACTCCCAGTCAGGCCTCCTGGAAAATCTTCCATGATTCCCATTCCCTGTTGTCCATCAGTGCACAGTGATAGGCTTGATAAAGGTTTTGTGGCCTGACCACAGTGCGGGTCACAGAACAGACTGTGTCCTCGCAGCTACCGTAGAGCCCTGCAGCCTCCCCCAGACTACCCCCCCCACATCCCCCCCTCCGCTCTGTGGACGCGTGCTCCTCCCAGTGAGGGCGGGGCGGGGGCGCCGGTGGACCTCATCCCCTAGAGAACAGGAAGAAATGCAAAGCGCATATTATTCCCTTCACATCATTAGAGTTTATGCGTTTTATCTCGAATGCCATACACACTGAAGCATATCCCACACCATCAGCCTCCAAACCCATATCACAGTTATAATTCGCTTGTACAAAAAAGCCCAGGATAGGAAAACCTTTTTCTTTTTTTCTTTTTTTCTTTTTAGTCAGTTGGCGCTCGCAGCAAAACAGTTTATTTTTTATTTGTTCAGTAATAACACAGAACCCAATCTAGCAACCCATGTTGCTTTGTTGCAGAAAGGGAAACGATATGGTATGGGTATAGTGATTCAAGCATGCCAGTGTGCTCCTTCAAAATGTCGGCCGCTGTTGAGAAAACGCTCTCTCGCTTCCCTTCGCGTCGTCTCGACGAAGCGAATCTCATTTCCCCCTGCGAAGTGTGGAATGTACATACTGAATAATTATTGTGCTTAATGCCCTAGTCATAATCCCAGGTTTTATGATGTTTTCCTAATGCTCTCCTAATGATGTTAAATATTAGTAGAAAGCACGGCTGTAATTTGAACAGCGTAGCCTCTTTCCTCCGCTCTCTCTGCCAGCGCACATTTGTAAACACGTTGAATATTGTGCTCTGAATCACATTTAAGTGGCATCCCACTTCATATTAGATTTTAACATTTATTTCTTTATCTTTTTACCCCCGCTCTCTCTCTCTCTCTCTCTCTCTCTCTCTCTCTCTCTCTCTCTCTCTCTCTCTCTCTCTCTCTCTCTCTCTCTCTCTCTCTCTCTCTCTCTCTCTCTCTGATATAAAGAAGCGACCCCTCCCCTGTCCCCCCCCCCCCCCCCCACACACAGGAATAAGATTAGGTAGAGCTATTTCATCCAGTCCCACTGTCCGTCCGTTGCAATCGTTTGCGAAAAAGGCCCGACGCAAATGAGCCCGTCGGCCCATGCAGGGGAAAAAAAGCACAACAGTGCCCTCCTGGGAAATAATTCCTCTTCAAAAAAAAAAAACAGAGGTGTTGAGATGTGGGGGAGGGGGGGGGGGAGAGAGACACATGGGCTGCAAAAAATATATAGATGATCCCCCCAGAATGGCTATCAAGAAAACTAGCTAGCTCTGTCTCCCGTTGAGAGACAACATAGAGCAAAATATGTATCGGAGACAAAGACTTTGTCTCCTTTCTGCGCCTCAATGAATTACCCCCCCCCCTCCCTCCCTTCCTTCCCTTCTCTACACCCCCCCCCCCCTCTCCAGCTTTTTAATTAAATGGCTGCAGCTCCATCTCTCTATCCGTAGCTCCCCATTACTGAGGGCAGATAAGGGATTGCTATCTGTAGCATGTTGAGAAAGGCTGCTGGGCAGCTAAGCCTCATGAAATTTGTCACAAGATCACATTTTCCTCTTTGCCAGACCTGATGCTTATAATTGATGTGGAGGCTGCAGTAATTTATTGCCCGCCTGCAATTATCGTCGGGTACGAGCCGGGGGGATGTGACTGCAATTTAGATTTGGGGGTGAGAGGTGGGTGGGGGGGTACCTGAATTGGGGGGAGAGGGGGTGGTGTGAGGGGGCAAGGGGGTTGGGGTTCATTAATAGACAACATCTCCCTCCCCACACACACACACAACTCGTCCACCTTCCCTTAAGGGTGGGATTCGACGTCGGCGTCGCGTCATTAATGGTGTGAGGCACTGTGGAGCTGGACTTTCGCACACTGCTGGGGGGTGGCGGCTGGAGCCCGTGGGGGTCATAGCGCAGTCCAGGGGGCAGGCCGGAGGCAAGGGTGAGATCACTGTTGTCCAATTACCCCCTTCTGCTGCTTCATCCATGTCCTGCGCTCATTTAATCCGTCTACTAATTTAATTTTTCATAATGATAGAAAAAGAGTTGTTTCTTTTTTTTCATATTTTATTTATTTCGGTTTTTAATAAATGCCATCATTTGAATACTGAAGACAGGCTGATACGCTCCATTAGGAATAGAGCAATCAAACATTTAATATTCTGTTTTTAATCAAATTGTGAATTTATTTACCTCATTACCTTTCTTTGGCAGATTCTTGGGAATGAAAGGAGTCGGTGTGCACTTGGAGAAGAATTTGTCTGTTTGGTTTGAGAGGTCATTGGGAGTATGTTGTTAGTTTTAAAAGCTCATTGTGGATGCATGCACTCATATGCAGGCATGCATACACACGCACGCGCCCGCCCGCCTGCACGCACGCACATGCCCAGAGCATGCCCAGTCTGTCGGAGGAAGCTTTGTTTCCTCTTTCTGCGCTTCTTCTGTGGTCTTTGCCAAATTAGACTTTCAAATCAGGAAGCAGTGGGAGATGGGAAATCAGCCTGTGTTTTGTTTTTTTGTTTTTTCTTCTTTCATAATCATACCTGTTTATTCTTCTGGGAGTTATTTATGAAGCTTTTCTTTAAATGCACATTCTGAATACAGAGTGTCCTGGCAGGGGGAGCAGAGCGGTGTGGCTGTTAAAATATTGGAGCCTGAAATCTAATGAAATGTACTTCCTGTGGGAAGGAAAAGAGGTGGTGAAGGTTTGGGGGGTGGGGGGGTGGGTGTACTTATGTGCCCCTTTATGCTATTATCTTTATGGCATAGCAAAACATGCTTCAGGCAATCGGCATGAAATTGCTAATTGCCCAGCCCACTTGTGCGGTGCTCTGGGGATGGGTCCTGTGAGCAGACGCTCCAGTAGGACCCCGATGAAGCAGGATGAGGGTGCCCAGCTAACTGCCTGCGTTTATATCCTCACCCCACTACAGGAACTCATTCACTAACTCACTCAACAGTGCGCTCACCCCTACAGTGCTGTTCATTTTACACAACATTCTAGTGCTTAAGTTTAAGTTCCGCGTAGAAACAACAGTTTATTGAGCTTCCTCTTGTCTCTTCTTTACATAGAATGTCCATTTTTAGAGATTTTCTTTAAGTTGGCTAGTTTAGTTTAATCAGTGTTTATCTTCAATTTGAAAGCTTTTGTTTTAAGATACTGCAGATAATTTGCCTGTGACTTCTCGTGCACCTGTAGTCTGTATACACATTTACATAATCATTTTGCAGCATTTGTTTAAAGAAATCTCCTGCTGATGGTTTTAAAATGTAAAGCACCTGGCATATTGCAAGGCTACAGTGAGAGTGGATCGCGTGAGGGGCCATTTTTCTGCTTTTATAAGTAGAGCGACTCTCAGCACAGATAGTTGTAATTTCTGAGTTCTGTAGTGCAAACCACGGCCCCGTCCCGGCCAGGGATGACCCGCCCCCTAAAAGAATCAGTCGAACGATCCACTTAGTTTCTCAAGAAACTAAACTAAACAGAAAAATTAAGATGGATGAAAAACAAAACAAAACTTATTGTAATAAATTCACCAGAAACAAGCTTCCGGTGAGGTCACCACTCTTGACACATGCGCGCAGTGTCCACTTCCTTCTTCATAAACTTCACAAATAGCCTCTTTCTATAGCCCACTTGTACTTTAAATTCATCCAGATTGCAGTTAAGTTTATAACCTCTTGCCCCCAGGGATTAAACTCTCTGCCACTCCAAGGCTCGATTTTGGGGCTTTGTAAATGGCCAGCTTTACTCGTCCGGCTGTAAAAGTAATCAGCAAATCAGCACTGATGATATCTGTAACCCTGGCTGCATCCTGGACCCAATAATAAAAACACCGGGGGGGGGGGGCTCAGCAGCTCTCACACAGGCCACCTTTGAAATGCATCCTACTCTTGATGGCAGAGTGAGCAGCAGCCCTCCTTTCAGGAGTGACCTAGGCAGCCCTGCGCTGGAGGTCACACGCATGTTTGGAGGGAGGGAGGGAGAGAGGGAGAGAGGGAGAGAGGGAGAGAGAGAGAGAGAGGAGATCCTAGAGTCCTAGAATGAGACAGAGATGGTGAGCTAGAGATGGAGAGAGAGGAGTGTGTCCAAGAATGAGACGGAGGATGCGATAGTGAGACAGAGAAAGGAGAACGAGACGGAGAGAAAGAGAGGGAGATGAGGGGAGAGAGAGTGTCCAAGAATGAGACTGAGGGAGCGATGGAGAGAGAGGCATAGAGTGAGACAGAGAGAGAGAGAAAGAGAGAAAGAGAGAGATTAGGCGAGCGAGAGAGAAAGGCATAGAGTGAGAGAGAGAAAGAGAGAGAGATTAGGCGAGCGAGAGAGAAAGGCATAGAGTGAGACAGAGAGAGAAAGGAGAATGAGACAGACAGAGAGAGAGAGTGAGAGAGAGAGAGAGAGAGAATGGCAGCTGCAGGCCAGGAATTGATTGCATTAATTGATATGCCAATATGTAAGCTTGTTACATCCACCATTGCTTAGGATGATGGCTAACAAGTCCAAGCTGATCAATGGAACCAATAAACGCTCCATCCATTAATGAGCAATGTGGTAATTAATGTTATCCTTAAACCAATTAGAGGCTGGTAGTGCATCTACCAGTAAGCACAGCGAGGGGCACTGCCATTTCCTATAACGCATTCATTCTTCCCTGTGATTGTTTCTTTTCTCCATTTCTATCTCTCTGTATTCCTCCCTTCTCTGCTCTCTCTCTCTCTCCTCCTCTGAGAATACACTACCATGCCTTTGTGCTGCTCGTCCTCATACTGAGTGTGTGTGTGTGTCTGTCTGTGCGCGTGTGTGTGTTTGTGTGTGTGTTTGTATTTGCAGTTGTGTGTGTGCATGCGTTTGTGTGTGTGTGTGTGTGTGTGTGTCTGTGTGTGCGTGTGCATGCATTTGTGTGTTCACGTGTGCATGTGTGTATTTATGTGCATGTGTGTGTGCATGCATTTGTGTGCGTGTGTGTGCGCGTGCGCGCATGTGTATAGTGGGAGAAGGGTAGTAACCTGTTTGTTCAGCTTTGAAGCGAGCTTAGGGGGTCGGTTAAGGAAGGAAGGTGCAAGATGAAAGGCCTCCATCATGTAATTATTCCCCATGATTACTGTGCTTTCCTGACCTCGGTCAAGAAGGCCTGTGTCGGGTCGAGAGGGCGGGGGGGGCTTTCCCTGTATTTCCACACTCATTTCCACGTGAACCTGCCATGGCATTCCATGGGCAGTGACATCACACATCTCACCTGCCCACACAGCCGGGCCAGTGGTCGCCATTCCCTGTCTCCATCTCGATCTCTGTAGCAACGGCGGGGACACAGCTGCGCGTCTCGTTTAAGTGGGAGAACGCGGTGACGAGGCCCCGCACTCGATAAGCCTGGACCCTGACAGACACGCAGTCAGAGCCGGAAACGCAGCTCTCTTATAAATCAATACTATTGTTTTCAGATTGAAGAGCAAGTCGAGGCCTGCCAGGAATTCATTGCCTCACTTATCGGAGAACGTCTTTAAAAAATATATATATTTATTTATTTATTTTTCTCTTTCTTTTTTTCTCCACCCCTCAGCCTCAGCATTCTTGAGTAACACGGAAAAAGGGGGGTGTGTTTTTCCGTTAATCTCAGGGTCTGCCCCTTCTTTAAGGAACAGATAGGGGAGGAAGGCACGGCAACATTTTTGTGGGGCGGGGGGGAGCAAAAAAAGCGGACAGGCGCGATGATTGTAACTTACTCACTCTCGCCCTTGTTCTTAAGCCTCTCCAAAAATTGCAGGGTAAATTACCCGGGTGGATCAGAGTATGACGTTGCGACTGAGGCTCTGTGTCATTGCCTTTTCCGGGATTAACGAGGTCATCCCTAATGATTTACTGAGTTTTTTTTTTTACTGTTTTATTTGATGGTGCTGATATACTGTAAGTGTCTGCGTCATCTACACAAACCCAACTCCCAAAGACCGGGCTGAAACTAAGCGCTGTATCACACCTGCCCTCGTCAACTAAAGAGATATGAGGAACACAGATTGTGTGTGTGTGTGTGTGGGGGTGTGGGGGTGGGGAGGTGGGGTGGATGAGCAGTGCACTGAAGGGGTGTTTCGAACTTTCCCAGTAGTAAGAACAGACCCCGGAAAGCGAGACGGATGACCTGTGAACTGAAGACAGAGGCATGGCAGGTGAAGTCTTTGGTGAAATCTGTGCTGTCTGTAGGTCCGTAGGACCATGTTCCCGTCAGAGGCCTCGTTGGGAGAATTTTTATTTACAGGGGTAACATGGTGGTTGAATGTGACACATGGCAGTTATTTTTAGGTAACATCAATGTGAATGTGTCCATCAATGTTGTTATTCAGTCATTTTTAAGTACTATAAAGCTTTTTATATGCCCAAATTTTTTATTCTATAAGTTCACCTCGTTTTGTAGGCGTATCACTGAGAACTGTCAGTCAGATATGATTGACAGGCCGTTCCCCCCACCTTACACACATTTGTTGTTTGTAACCATAGTTACCTCGAGACTGGATTTACCAGGAAGTGTATAGGCATTTACAAAGTCCTTAATATAAGCAATGTGAGATTAAGGTACACGCTACCTAACAGGCCATATCCCCGAATTTGCGTAATTTCGAAAAAAGCACGACGATGGTGCGTCTCCCGCGACACAGATGAAAAGTCCACTGCAGTTGGCCACGCTATCGATAGTATGCTGGGAAGGATTGATTCAGCTAGTTAGACTAGCTATTTTGCGGGTATTAGGACCAAAATTATTTAATGATGGCGAAGATTTAGCTTTGAATTAGCTAGTTATGCTCGTAGCTAGCTAGATTACTACTGTCAGTCCTGTCATATCAAGCTAGTTATCGAAACAGTCAATGTTTAAAAATGTTGCCAACTTTTATCTAAGGTTTTCTTTAACAATACATTCAGTCAAGTTAGCTTGCAAAAATAGATTATCAATCATGCTCTGTGTAAACCAGTAACAAGACTGTGAACTTGGCGCAAATTGGTGAAGTTCAAATTCGCGTCTTTTTTCTTTTGTGGGCGTGGATGGGGGAGTGTTCCATAGACAGTTTTGAGACACCGGGGAGTGGTCATTGACGTCATACGATAAATTACCTGAAAATGGGACCGCAAAATTAAATAGTCTATTTCTCCATACCTATAGGAAATACAAATTTGATAGTTCCGTAGTGTTCCCGCAATGCCCCTATGTACCAATATCATACAAAACACCAGAAAGTAGGTAAACCACCATGTTACCCCTTTAAGCGGGAAAGGAGGTGGAGCGCCTAAGAAAGAGGCCTCGTCGCTTTCTCTCTTCTTTCTCTCTCTCTTCTTTCTCTCTCTCTCTCTCTCTCTCTCTCTCTCTCCCCGAATCCCACAGTGTTAACCAGAGCTTACAGCAGGGCAGGCTAAATAAACAGTAAGTATGTTGTCTTGGGCAGTGGAGGGGAGGGAGCGGAGGGGGGGGGGGAACATCGATGCCTGTAACTGGCTCGAGCCCCGCGCTCAGAACGGTGCCGTATTGACCCCGTCGGACCCCCCGGAGGATTCCCTAATTGAAAATTAATATGGAATCGATGCCGGGGGCCATTTGCATATTGATCATAAACAAGCGGGAAGGCACCGGGAGTGTGTGGGATCAATAGGGCCCTTCTGCAGGCGGCCGGCGTGCTCGGCGTTCCGCTCGGCGTGCCAGCTGCCTGATCCCGGGCTTAATCTTCACCGCGCTAAGGAGCCCCCCACGCCGGCGTCTCTGCGATGCCAGCCTTCCCCCGGAAGCAGCTGGGGCAGGGGTTAGAAGTTAGGGGGGTTTGGGGTGCACTGCACGTGTTACAGAGTACCTGGCCACACTCGGCCTGGCCTGGCATGGCCTGGTCTGGCATGCAGGCTTTCTGGGAAACGGTGAGAGGCAGGTATACCTCCATGTTTCTGTTTTCTATCTTGTTCACTCTCACACTCTTTCTGTTTCTCGCACTCCGTGGCCTTTAATGTGGAATGGTGGGAATCTATAGTGGGAATCTGTGAGTTTTAATTGGAATAATGAGAATCTACGAGTGTTAAATTGGAATAATGGGAATTATAGGGTTTTCAATTTGGAATAATGAGAATCTGTGGTTTTCTGTGTGTAATAGTGGGAAGAGGCCTTTGCTGCCCCTTGTGTTAATTCCGCATACCCTTGAGCGTGTCCTTCTTGTGCAAACAGAAGGAATTGTGGGTGATTTTTATGTGATAATTTCCCCTTCCGCCCTTCTCTCGCAATCAAAACAGCCCAGCCAGCTCCCCAGAGACAACAGTGCAGAAACTAATGGATTATTACTGTTATTACTAATAACATCCCTCTAACTTCACTGTTTGTGCTGTTGATAGATTAGACACATGCAGTCTGATGGAACCATTACGTTTAGTGGGTTGTTTTAGTGGGGTGGGGGTTACATAAAAAAACATGGACAGGGTTTGGGCCCCTTCGCTTCAATGAACTGAAATGAAAATAGTCCCTTTTACAGCAAGGATGTGCAATCTGTACTGTGTTGTGCGTGTGTGTGTGCCTGCGTGCATGTGTGTGTAAATATGTTTGTGTTAATGCATATGTGCGTGTCTGTTTGTCTCAGTGCGTGAGTACGTGCCATAGTTGGACTACTCATAACCAGGACTGGCTCCATGTCCAGAACTGAGGGGAAAGCAATATTACACAGATCAAACGGGGCCTTTTTTAATTTTAGAAGAACATTCACAGCATTACAATACAAAGGGGAACCAGAATCCACCAGTTTAAGGCATAGATTATTATTCAACACATGCATTCCTCTCACAAAAAAAGCCCCAGTAATGGTTTCCACATGTCCGAGGCGGCAAGGGAAAGAAAGAGGGAGGGAGAGACGGAGAGAGGGAACGAGCAAGGGAGAGTGAGAGAGAGACAGAGACGGACCCCCTGGAGCCTGAGCCTGAGCCACGTGTTCCCCAGCAGCGCCACGGCGCTCTACCTTTACAGGTGTGACGGGAGATCAAAGCCGTTTGCTCCCTCGATTCGTCCCGTGCCGGGGTTAGCGCGACGCTAGGGTCCAACCGGTGCGGGACCGACCATGCGTCGAGGTGGGGGGGGGAATAGGAGCAGCTCACCCCCCACTCTGCCGCCTAACCCCCACCCTTCTCTTGCCCCCACGCTCCACCACCTCCTTACCCGCCTGAAGGAGGAGGGAGCCGGGAGACTAAACGTCGGGTCCCTGGGAGCCAGACTGCATCTGATTGCTTCATTACTGGCCCCATTCATTGACTTGGCTGCACTGAACTGATGAACTGAGCCCGTGGACTCAGGAGCACATAATTGGGAGAAATGAATTCTTATCACAGGCTGTCCTCGGAGGCCGGCAGGCCGGACCCGGCGTGGGGGTGGGGGGGTGGGGGGGGGTGCACTAGCTGGAGGAGAGCGAGGGACGCCTGTGCCGTACAGGGGAATGAGCCCCACCGCGTAAGTGTCACACAGTTGCACGGAGATGCGTGCCCCTGTGAAATTGGGTTCCCTCTGGATTTTAGGAAGGAAAGTTGGTACGGTTAGCCTGTGCGACTCTGGGAGTGTTCCCCACCCTGGGCCCTAGCTTCACCATTACTTTAGCATAGCGTTACTGTAGCATTACTGTATCATTAGCATATAATTACTGGAGCAACAGCATAGCATTACTCTAGCATTATTGGAGCGGCAGCATTGTCGGCATTTGTCCAACGGATAGCCCCGTTTCCATAGCAGCACTATTGTCAAGGGCGGGGTTGCGGCAGGTAGTTAAGTTGGTCGGTAATTTTTCACTGCGGGTATGACATCAAATGCGGAGTTTAAAGTGACGTCAAGGCCCGACAGTGGACCAGCAGCATGATGCTTTAATCCCGGGGTTTTCAAGCAGTTTTGAGCCAGGGACCCCAACACAGGCTCAACCCATCATCCTGGGGACCCCAATCATATGTTAAGAAAGGGTTGAATTTGTTTTTTTATGGACCAGGGGTTTGAGTGTGTGATCGCGGATCCCCTAAAGTGGCTTCACGGTCCCCCTGTTGAAAAGCCAGGCTTTAGGCCCATCTTTTGGCGCACCCGGGCTAGCCTGACCGCGGAGAAGCAGCTAACGAGTGTTTTATACAGAGCGTCTGTGGGCTTTTCTGACAGAAGGCAGTTGTATGGCGGTGCTGAAGGATCGGCTGCTTAGTGATGTACAGCTGGGAGGCCCGGAGGTCGGGGGGTCAGATGCGAAGGAGTAAACGCTACATGACTGCATGACAGAGAGGTCGTTGATGTAACTTTTGGTTATTGTAAGGAGCAGCTGTTCCATGTCCTGCTCGCGTTGCCGTAATCTCTCTCGCCCTGCTTCACTTCTCCCGACAGCGGCAAGCCAAAGAAAACTAACACGAGTATGGTTCTGCGACTGCGATCCTTATTAAAGTTCCCTGAGGAACGCAACTCAATACATGCAAACAATCCAAGGCCTTCTTAAAAATGTTAATTATATATATATATATATATACATTTTGATCGTGATAAGTGAGTTTTTAAAATGTGAGTTTCGATGGAACGATGTTTATCACACTCACGACAATGTTGTGTAAGGTGTATTCCAAGTGTGTTTCGGAAATGTAAAAAAATCTAAATCTCTCAAACAGTGTCCTAGTTGGGTCGGGGGTAGAAGGACAGGTAGACACAGAGAGAGAGAGAGAGAGAGATAGCGAGAGAGAATTACAACCGTAAAACGGCTGTAAAGTGCGGATATTTCAGGGCTTAGCTCAGAATTAAATCCCTCATCACTGTCTGGCTGCAGTTAAAAGCCCAAATAGTGTTGAGCAGAAAATTGAAAAGAAATGAAGTGTGTTCACTTGACACACGTGACCCCCGCTGGTGCGGCTGAAAGGCAGTGGGCTGCCAGTGGAACAGCAGTCAGTCCGCACTGTTAGAACCTGCGGAAGAAAGGGATGGCACGCGATACAAAAGGAGAGAGAGAGAGCGGGAGAAACAGAGGGAGGACACGGGGAAGACGATGCCAAATTCATCTCAAATTGACAAGATTATCTTCTCAAAGAATGCCTTTCTCTCCCCATCCCTACTCTGAGCCAGCATCAACATAGCAAATTGGTAAACTGATTAGATTGAGATTAGCATAGGCTGATAACATGTTTGATGGATCCACTGCTCCGATAACTGGATGGATGGATGGATAACATACTGTTCTGCCTCCCTTCCCTTGGCTCATGTCTAGCCGCCTTTGTGATTAAGGGTTTAAGATAAATGCACATCTAAGTAGAGAAATGATGCAGGGAATTTGAGATATTTAAAGAAACACAGAAAAAAGCTGTTAATTGTGGAATATGGGCTTTTTTTTTATAAGCTTTTTTCTCTCCAGGAAGCTTGATTTTATGGACTACATAATATATTAATCCGAATGAGAATTAACTTTGAAACTATGTATATTCTCAGGTCCTGAAAAATAAATATTTTACATACAAAATGGCAGCAACTGCAGTTTGATAAAGGACCGTTATATCATAACATTTTGAGCAACCTTCATTTCACTGCATCTGGAAAAGCTATTTGCAGTAGTTATTTACAGTAGTCTCAATAGATCAGGTTTATCTCTGATTCTTTTTAACATTGTGCAGGCTACATCCAGGGTATTAAATAAGACTTCAGATGTAGTTGCCAAACACGTGCTTGTTCACTGTGGAGCTTGCTGCAGGCAGTATTCAGAGATGTGAGGACCCCCAGAGGGCTGTCCAAACATGTGCCTGTGTGGAAACCGGTACTGAACACACCTTCCACTACCTCCCAATTCCTGTAGTTACAAAGACACCAGACAGTGTGTGAATCTGGCACATGAATTCCAGAACCTTGAAATTCTGGGATTAAATTGAGTAATTTGCTGCTGTTTAAGTGTTTATAGAAGTGACTTTGGAAATAATGCGGAAGTTTTACACTGACATATCTTTAACGGAACAGGGGAATAGGTAAGTGTTTGAACAGCAGGTGTTCTGCAACATCAGTGGGAAATGTGCTTTGAATATGAAACTAAAGCAAGATCAAGAACCCCCGCTTTATGGCACACCCATACATGCTCTTTTTAAAAGCTGAAATGTGTTCATTGTGTTGTAAGAAATTGCTGTGTGGACCTACGTGGTATTATTTTTTTGTAATGCTCCATAGAATCAGGAGCCTATGGAAATGGATGAACTTTAAATCTCAGCATCTTGATTTTTTTTTTTTGTGGGTGGGAGGGGTCAAATAATGTATCTGATAAAAAACCGGAAACCCGGCCCAGTCGGGAGGTGGAGACGGGGTTACTCTTAACTGCCATTATTCTGTATGCTCATCAACCCCCCCTCCTACTTTCTCCCCCCTACCTACCTATAGAAAGTGGGACAGAGGGATTCCTATTAAAGTGCCAAAATGTGTAATAACAAAAGAGGTCGGGGAAAAAAAGATAGAGGAACGCTCCGGTTTTTCCCATTAAGGAGAAATGTCAAGCGCTGTGGTTGAGTGATAGTCAGAACCTGTCTCTTTGTTGTGTCTCCGTCTCCCCCCCACCCCGCCGCCGACATTGGCGGCTAATTTTTCATGGTTATTTGAACTGGAAAATGAAAGGGAGGTTTGCGATTATTTCCTATAAATGACAACACAATCGCATTATGCTTCAGTACAAACGTAGAGAGGATATGGCCTTTTCATATTTCATGCGAAAGTAATAGAAGGGCTTTGCTGATGGAGTGAGAGAGAGAGAAATAGGGAAAGAGAGAGGAATAGATTAAGAAACCACTCGGTGTTTGATTTTTAATAAAAAACCAAGCCTGATATGACAGAGAACAAATCCCTCCTACCCATTATTTTCTTCATTTCAATAAGTAGCGGCAGACCTGTGGACGATTTCGGAGGGGTTATGACATGGGCTTCATGTTTTCCTCTGCAAATAACTTGTCCTTCGATGGTCCCGTGGTGTGAGTCCGTCCAAACTGCTGTCCGTCCGTCTGTCTCTCCTCTACCACCTCCAGTGTGTGATAAAGGGGGGTACCTCTCATGCCATGGTCTTTACTTCGTCAGGGACTGGACGTTTTTCTGAAATGCGGCTAAAAGCACCGAGCTGGCGCTAAGCTAATTGGCCTCGCCATGATGATTAATAGGTTTATGGCACCGTACAGCCAAGGCAAACCCTTTCAACGGGTTCTAGACTGTTCTAAAGTTGTGGGCATGTGCCTGCGCTGAGGTTAGCGGGACACCCTACTGGCCCCACAGGACGGGGTGACTCTCTTTTTTCCAGCTGTCATGCCCCCCCGCTTTGGCCACAGAAGTAGCCGGGGAATCCCAAATAAAAGTAACCTCTTCACAAAAATCCCGCTCCGTGAATCTCGGTCGGTCCGCTCCACCCGGCCGCCGCGCTGGGGTGTGGTCGACTGCCGGAAGAAGACAGGGCGGTTTACGGCAATCGTCCGGTTTTAATAAATCGGGCGCTTGTGAAATTGGGCCTGGAACAAAACGTATCTTTAATAGACATAGATATGGATAGGCTTGGGGTCGGGGGTTAGGGTTTGTCCCAGTCATGGAAGGGATGCCAGAAGCTGGTTTAGCTGTGTACCTGTGTACCTGTGTACCTGTGTACCTGCTGATGCAGTGTTCTCATCTCAACCTGCATCAATGGAGACGACTGAATAGCCTTCCACAACGCCTCCTCAGGTTTCGGTCTGTGTAATAGTATTTATATTAGCGAGGAAAGAGCATCAATACTATGTTTTTTTACTAAATAATTTATATATAGTTGCAAATATTGATTCATTATTTGGAATTCATGAACCTTGAAATATTCAGTCTAATCTCATTGGCTTTGAGAAGCAGGGGCCAGTTCTGGGAACGGGGTGCAGTATCGTCTGGAATCTTAGGGGCCGGACAGTCTGGGACGGGACAGGGGACTGCTGGTTTGGGCCCCCCCCCCACGTCCTCCTCGCTCGTCCCACGGACGCATAGATTTTCCGAGCTATTACCTCCACAGACTGATCCACCGGCAGGGAGATGTAGTACAAAGATATGCAGATGGCACGATCGATAAATCGACAGGCCCAGCGTTCTCTTTTTCTGCCCGCCCCCACTGTAGCGGCTTGTGCCGTCTAAAAGAGAAAGGTAAACGGATAAGTACGTGTTAATGGCGAACGCACGGGTGACTCCTGTTGTGGAAGAGGGAGGCATCGTGAACGGGAAGGGCCTTTACACATCAAGATTAAAGGACGCTTTTTGGAGTGATATGTTGTTGGGAAGATAAATCGCTTGGTAAAGACAGAATATTCTTTTAATAGCGTGACTGGAGTAATCATATTGATTTATTTTTCTGTTTTTTAAGAGAGATTCAAATGTTCTGATTCGGCTTGAGTTTTGCCAATTATTTTTGTGTGTTTGTTGCAATGCGTATAAATAGCAAAAATAAAAACAAAGAAAATGTTACATTTATGGGCGCAATACCGGCGCAATCTCTATGGCTGTGTGTGTAAGCAGACTCAGGTTGTGTCCCTTTAACTGAATACAGAGTGACATTAGCAGTACATTCAGGCGAGAGAATGAGTGTGTGCGTGTGGTTATGCGTCTCTGGGAAGACTGTACCTGGTAATTAAAGTGCGTTTGTGGTGATGGGCGGATGTGAGAAGAGATGTGCGCTGTCCAGAGGGGCTCAGACAGTTTCAGGTTATCAGATTTTTTTTTGTCCTTTTTGTAAAAAAAAATTCCCAAATTAAAATATTCATAATATTATACATATTGGGAATGCCGGCGACTGGTGGTGAAAGGGCCCTCGCCGTCTGTCCCGGCTGTAACATCGCGTTTTCCGAGCCGCTGGTGAATGGCCAATGAGTTGATGTGATTGCCCTTCGTGACAATGCTGATGTTTTTTTATTTTCCTTTCCTTTGCCCGCCCTCCAACCCCCCCCTCCTCGCTCAATCTCCCGCCCCCACCCTCACCCCCCAGCGCATCTAGAAATAGGTGAGCGAACGCAGTGTCACAGAAAGGGAAGGGAAGGGGAGAGGGAGAGAGAGAAAGAAAGGAAGGAGAGGGGGTGAGAGCGATTGTATCCACCTCTTTGTGTTGCGGTGCGACTGTCCGGTGAAACACCCAGCTCTCTGTTCAGGGTTTTACCCGGGTGTCTGGCAGGGAAAAACACATTTATTTATAAACTTAATTCATTTCATATCATGCGTGTTGGCGCCCGTCAAACAACGCCTTGTCTTTGTTGGATTTTAAATTGCATTGGGGCCGAATGGAGAGAGAGAGAAAGAGAGAGAGAGAGAGAGAGAGAGAGAGAGAGAGATGCTTCAGTTCCTTCCTATCAGTATCTCCGCCTTGGTTAGCCTCACTAACCAAGAGAGATCTCTGAATGTTCAGTATTCCAGTGATTCTGCCATATGCCTGCTTGGTGCATCACCATTCTAAATAATTCAGTCAAAATACAAACATGTCTTTAATGACATTATAATCAGTTATTTATCATTTTTTACATTTTATATTGAAACACTGAAAATTATGCCATGTTCTGGAATGATCTCTTCCCACACCTATGTCTATTTCTAAATACCTGTTTTTGCTAAATATGTATGCCTTTTTTCCCCTTACTGCGCACAGCGGGCAATAAAATTAAACTTTTTCTCAGCAGTCAATATTAGATTGCGTATATTGACAAACGCAGTGTATATATTTTGAGTTAGTTTTGTTCAATATTGGAATAAGCACAGTTGGGCATTTGAATGGTAAATTGTGCAAACCGAAATGCGAGACATAGATCGGACGGCTAACATGACAAGTAATCATTCCAGTGTTTTGGTGTTGTTATTATTATTAATAATAGTTCCAGTAAAAGTGTTGCTTTAATGATGGAATTGCTTAACTTTTATATTATTGAAAAAGCATCATGCTTGGGTTGGATTTCAGTGGCAACACATTGACATTAGAACGATTATTATTATTATTTTTTTTGCTTCATTCCATGAAAAAATTTGAACTGTTGGCAGCTGTCTTTCAGACTATCAATTGAACGTAAAATGCACACATTACTGAGACCCTTTTTTTTTTTTTAAGCCTAATACAAGATAGTGACAATTTCATTTCAAATTATACCCAGCGGGACGCACGTTTCCCTTTAGTGTTTTTATTTGTAATTTATTTAAATTTTTGCTGTTATGGGCAGATAAAATATATTCCATCTGCATGACCCCTGGTGACCTGAATAAGCATGATGCTCAGTGACTTTGAAAGGCAGCGTGTGGGGGGGGTTGTGTTTGGTGATGGGGGGGGGGGGGGGGCATTGTTCTAAGGCAGTGTGAGCTGCCCCTGCTGTTTGTGATTAACTCGCTGTTCAAAGTTTTTTAGCTATTAGCTGCCCTGACCCCCCCACCCGCCCCATCTCCCTCCTCTCCATCCTCCTCCTCCTCCTCCTCACCCTCCTCCTCCTCCTTGCCCAGCCCCATGGAGACACAAAGTATTCATTCATATTTAGATCCCTGCCAGCGCTCCTGGGGTCATTACGGGGCCAGCGGGGAGAGGCATGGCCCGGCCCGGCCTCAGACAGGTCAGGAAACTCGCGCGTTAACTCCGCCGCACACGCCACAGAAAGATGACCGCCATGAGCAAACCTGCGAGGTACGCTCTTTTTATTCTCAAACGCGATGGCGGTGTGTGTGCGTGCGTGCGTCGCTGGCGTGCTGCTCTGAGTGTGTGTACGTCCAGAGCGTGCGGTGTGTGGTTCTGATGTGGTGTCTTCACGTGGGAGACTTTAGTTTTTATATTGGTGTTGTTGGTTACCCAGGATGCATTGGTTTTCAGCTTCTTCTTCTGTTTTTTTTATTTTGTTTGCTTGTGCTCAGTGCATTGCTGCTATGTCTTTCTTTTTTTTACTATTGTACATCTACTCAAGTTTCTTATTACTATGTAAATTAGAGATGTCATTTACATAAACTGATTAACAGATTGTTTTTTATATTTTCGTATTATATTTGTATGACATTCATGGCTTTTGACAGGTCTTTATTGTTCATTTTTGTTTTGTATTTGCAGTGCTTTTTTTAACTGATGTAGTGTTTGGTAGCAACAGTACAATAGGCTGTGCAATTCTAAAACAAGTATATAAAAACAAACTTTGCTGTATGTCTGTGTGTGAGCGTGCGTGCGTGCGTGCGTGTGTGTGTGTGTGCGTGCAC
Organism: Ilyophis sp. 1 JC-2022; assembly: GCA_022702515.1. NCBI lineage: Eukaryota > Metazoa > Chordata > Actinopteri > Anguilliformes > Synaphobranchidae > Ilyophis > Ilyophis sp. 1 JC-2022. Next base: position 50,211,443 of record CM040400.1, on the reverse strand, counting down.
GTGCTTGTGTGATTTTCTAGTTGTGTATTTTATGTGTGTCTGTCTCTGAGCTGTACAGGAGCCCGCAGTGTTGATCCTTGTGGGTTTCTGACAGCACGTCAGGGAGCTTTCCTCCTGAGAGAGGGGAGTGCTGGGTAATTTGAGAGGGTGGGGTGGAGATAGAGAAAATTTCTGTGTTGTGGTTTAGAATGGGGGGCTATTTTTTTGTGGGGTGGCTGGGGGCATGGACGGATGGGACGCAGAGGAACTGATATGAGGAGCAGACAATACATGAATGCCCACCCCTCCCCAGCGTGGGTCCGATGTCCCATTGTCCCACACTCCACTCCTGCCTCTTTAATTTTTACACGCCGCCATCCGCAGCCAGGGTGGCTTTGATATGGGGAAAGGTTTGTGAGAGAGGGGACCGGGATGGGCTTACACAAGTGAGAGAAAGAGATAGGGGGTATGAGCTGTGAAATAAGAAAAAATAAGCTTTTATATCCAGTGTGGCTGCGGTTTTCTTTTCTTTTTTTCTGAGTTTATTTGTTGTTTGCTTTTTGTGTGTGTGTGTGTGTGTGTGTGTCCTAAAGGAAGCTGCCCAGCCCAGGATAACACGAGGAAGCGCCACGCCTCAGAATTACAGTATTTTGCCGGGACACCTGGTTAAAATGATAACAGGGCTAAGCAGTGACACGGCGGTAATGACTGTAATGAGAGCTTGCGGTGGCGGCCGCGCGCGGGAGAGGCACGTGTGCCAGGCGGCAGGGCCGTCTCGCGTCTTGATACGAGGGCCGGACCGGGAGAGCCGGACGGAGACGCTATCCGCCCCACCGGGGATTCGCTCCGGGTTTAAGAACCCTGATCCAAACGCTTTCTCGGGGTCCCTGTTTGTTTCTTTATTGACCTCTTTCGGTTGAGGTGGAGGGAGGGGGCGGTGTGAGGGAGGGGGCGGTGTGAGGGGGCGGTGCTCAGCATTGGCTATCGGTTGTTTATGAGGTACAGTAAACAACTGTATTGTGTATTTTTTTGGTGTGACTGTAATTGTGGCTCTTCCCCTGGAAACAAAGCAAGCCGCCGCCTCTTCATCTGCCCATAATTCCCATGGCCTCTCTCTGTGTCTCATTTATGGTGTTACTCACACTTCCTCTTCGTCTGCTTTTGTCATCTTTGCCTTTTTATGAAAAAGTCTGTGCCTTTCCCTGTGTGTATCTCTCTCCGTTCCTCCCTCTAAGGTGTGTGTGTGTGTGTGTGTGTGTGTGTGTGTGTGTGTGTGTGTGTGTGTGTGTGTGTGTGTGTATATATATATATCACATCTCCCAGCTTGTATAGGGCGACACCTATGGGCCTGTACTTGCCTCTGCAGCCACACACACACGAGAGAGAGAGAGAGAGAGAGAGAGAGAGAGAGAGAGAGAGAGAGAGAGAGAGAGAGAGAGAGAGAGAGAGAGAGAGAGAGATGCTTCAGTTCCTTGCTCTCAGTATCTCCGCCTTGGTTAGCCGCACTGCTGAGCCCACGGCTCTGAAATGGTGCAGGAAATAAGGCATGATGGGAGAGAAAGGCTTTGCGTATTTGCTTGCAGTGCAGGTGAAGTGTTTTCAGTGTGTGTTTTTGGCCCATAAAAGATGTGGGTAATTAATGCAGTCGTTATTTCCGCCGTGTGCTCGTTGGAGCGAAGCTCATGACGATTAGAAGGAAAACTTTAATATCTTCTCACACGGAGGGTTAATAAGGACAATTAATTAGACGGCAAACCTTTGGGCTATTGTCCCTTACTGTATATTTGTATATACAGATTTGGTTTTTGAAATGGCCTGTTGCCATAGCATTGAGCGTTTCTAGCAATCGTCCAGTATTAATCTATGATGTATGGATTTTTTATTTTTTTTGTATGTGTGTGTGTGTTTTGCACATCTTCCATTATTTGCCGGCTTCGCTCAGACCACTTGTGACCTTTCGTTAATTACAGCCAGCCTGGCTTTAATCAGTGTGTAATGCCAGTGGAAATGAGATGAGGAATCGGCACGCAAATTTCCCACTTAGAGATGTAGAGCCACTCGCGAAATTACATTTCTGCATTTCTGCATACATTACGGCGGGTTCCAGAGCGCTGGTGCTGAGGGGAGAGTGCCATATATCTTGATTAAAAAGCGAAATGAGGAAGTGTCTGGTTGAGAGAGCGGGTGTTTGGAAGGAAGGAAGAGGAGGGAGGTGCTGTGGGGTGGAAGGTGAGCGCACGTGAGCTCTAAGAGTACCCTGCGTGTGGCGAGCATTAAAAAGACGGCTATTCTGTTTTCCGGGATGAATGTGGCCCGGAATTAGGTGAACGTTAGAGTTTACCATTAAAAAGACACTTAAGATTTAAAAGCAAAGAAAAAAATAAAGGTTTTTTAAACTTGGTATGACTTACGAGTGTGATTACGCTTGTTATTGTAACTGTTCTCTAATTCTCAGAGTTTTTTGGAGGCAAGGTTTAACTCGTACAGTACCGTGAACGGCACTTCTCCCCGGTATGGTTATAGTCTGTCAGGCTTGCCAATGCTGGAGAAGCACTGCTGGATTGAAATTGAAGGTTGCCTTGGTAACATAATAGAAACACGCTCCGTAATAAAATGGAAGAAAAGGAAAATAGGAGTGGGATCATGGGAACAGTTATTTGTGCATTTTACTTGGAGCCAGGTATTCCCACTAAAAACACACATACAAACGCACTGTCTGTTCTCAGCTGTAACGCCTAACAGCATAATCCATACGTGCAATCACCCAGCTCTAAAGAGCAGCCCTTCATCCAGGAGGAAACGGCCAATTGCGCGCTCACCTTCAGCGGTGTCACAGGGGTGATGTCTGCCGAGCCCGAGCGCAGTCGATGGAAAAGCGTTTTCAGCCGCCGCTACGATCATATTACTGGTGTAATGACAGTTATTGCAATTATGATCATTATAACTAATGAGAGCAAAACGAGGGCCTTCGCTTCAGCACAAAATGCCTCTGGTCACAAGTGCACTGGGTGTGCAGAACAACTATTTATACACAAGAGTACAAGAAACTAAGAATTATTATTTATTTTTTTAAGGTTTTGAAAAATTGTACATAAATAAAAAAAATTGTATGCCCAGATCCTCCCATCCAGTTTTATACCCACAGTATCTGCAGAAAGTGGTGGAGAACATGCAGTTTGATTAACCCTGTAAGGTGTAAGATTACAAATATGTGATTAGAATGTTCTTAACTGAACATTCTAATGATGTAACAATGAGTTCTAGAACACTGACTTAGAATTTTAAAGAAAAATTTAAAATAAAAAAAAATACTGACACTTTAAAGGGTTAAAATAACAATAATATTTATTTGTATAGCACCTTTGATACAATGTTTCACGTCAAAGTGATTCAGAATTCCAAAAACGAATCAAAAAGATCTTTGGAGACTAAGAACCAATCCTCCCCCCTCTCTCTGATGGAGAGGTTCCTGCTGAAACCTCAAGAGTACGTCCACTGAGCTTTTAAATGTGGCCGGCCTTCTCGACGGACACGCCGTCGTGCTTTTCAGAGGTTTGTGAACGATCACCGTCATATCACTCTAGGAAAGGAAAACAGCTGGATGGATTTGGGCTTTTAAGAGGAGGTTTTTTTAACATTGATTCATGGTACAATAACTGTTTATGATAAAAAAAGATACAGCATGATTAAAGCACTACTCTACTAAATATAAGCGCTACTTCAGAAGGCATGTGAATAATCCATTATCCATCTAGACATCGCTTCTGCTACCTAGACTGACAGATAAATCACCTCTGTGGACGTGTGCCATTTTTAATATTGCTATCAAAAATGGCTGCATGATCTATAAAATATGAACAAAAATGAGAAAAGCTCATGTTCAGCCTCATGTTTTTATGAATTTTAGACAAAATGTTTTATTGTCATTGTCTTTAATTGCTTGCTTTCAAACACCAGGTTAAAAAACCAGACAGCGGTGTCAAGCTTACGGAATTATTTCTCTGCCAGTTGTGAATTTGTCTGTGAGCATCAATAATTAAAACGGCATGACAACACGGGGAATAACACATTCACGTCACCGCCAGAGCGCACTCCGCCAGCCCGGGCGCATTATAAAGGCTAATCATTCCGCAAACGCATATAATGCGCTGCGCCTGCCTGAGTGTGCTTTCAATTCCTCTTTTGTATACATGTGAATACCAGGACATACGCTGCATGTATTTATCCTGCTAAGTGCAAGAGATTGAATTGCTTGTCACACTCGACAGCGAACCAATTGAGGAAGAATAGAGTCCCAAAGCTTTTAATAACATCAGAAGTACATAAATGCACTCACAGTAACTTTAGCGTATGCCAAGAGTATTTATATAGGAGATTAATTACTCTTTGCACAGTATTGTTATTGAAAACTTGTTGTTTTCATGTGAAGATAAATATGTAGATGGTAAAAGGTTTAGATACATTAGCTGTCAGGTTAAGCTTGTTGGCTTGATTTCTGAAGTCTATGCAGTAGGTGTTAACCTCACGCTCTAGCAGTTAAAGATCGTGGCATGTGGTGTCTGGGTTTACAGATTGTGTTGTGTGTGCGTGTGTGAGAGAGGGTGATTGTGTGTGTGTGTGTGTGTGTGTGTGTGTGTGTGTGTGTGTGTGTTGCGGGGACGGGGGGAGGGGGGGCGGGGGGGTTATTTCTCTGACTGTGTGGCACGCAGAATGTTGCCAGCCCTTCTCTAACATGTGACAAGGGGTAACACAGTAGGCAATAGATTTTGAACGAGGGGCGGAAGAGGGAACGTCTCCAGGAGAGTGGTGGGGCATGATTTTTTCTCAGTGTTTTTTTAGCCAGACCCCAGCGATTGATAAACTTCCTTCCCCTATAACACACGTCTGTCCGTCCGTCTGTCTTCAGAGACGTAACTGCTGTTGGTACTGAGCATAAACACCACTCCTGCTGACTGACAGCTGCCAGCACTTCTAAATTATGTAAAGAAGCAGAATGTACCACTGTTGAACTTGTAGGTGGTAAAAATAGAAAAATGCAAAGAACTGTGGCTAAATGAGGCACCTGGGTCTAATCTTGAGTTTATCACAAATCCACACAGAACGGCTCGGAGTCAGAATGGATTCAGAAGTACACTATTGTGTCTTATTTGTTGACACGTGATCAAACTTTCACACAGGATTTTTGCAGGAATCCTGTGCTCCTGGCCATAGAGGACCGGCGAATCACGGCCACCGAGCCCCGACTGCTGCTTGTCCAATCACGTGACGTCCGCTGAGTCCCTCCCCTTTGCTGGGACTGACTGGACAAATAGAGATTTTAACAGGATGTTTTTGTTGTTGCATCTGATACATTGTCAATATATCAATAGCCCGATACGCTATGTACCCAGAGAGCTGAAGCATTGTCATAACATTTGAGTACATCGCAGAGATTCAGCTGACTAGCGTAATAGCCGATAGAGCTTATCGACTCGGGCTCAGTTTGCCATTGATCACTCAGAAGAATGCGATGCGTTAGTCACTCACCCTACTTTTAAACAAACTTAACAGGGGAACGGGGGACGCAGGAAACCACTCGGGTGGGGGGGCGTTTGGAAATGAATAAGATTGATGCCCGTTTTATCTTTTGTGTTTCGTCAGACTCTCCCCATCATTATTTGAAGATGATGTTATCAGTGTTGTGATGGCCCGGCGTATTGATTAGGGAGCTTTTAAAAGGGCCTCTCTGTATTTGACTCACTGAGATGACGGTCGAGAATGCGTTTTAAATATGTGAAAGTTTGAATTATGTCCGTTATGTGATGACAGTTGGGCTGGAGAAAAGCGATGGGTGTTTGCATGTTTCTCCACACACTGCCGTCTCTGGCTGTAAATGGCAGAGGAAAAATATCGCTTTTCTCACATGCCCACCGCAAAATAATTTTCCCTGCCTACATTTTTTTACCTTTTTGGAAAATATTCAGGGGTTCCAGCAGCACAATTGTGGTTTTATCTTCATGTTAAATGGAGGACATGGGCCTGTATGGAGATTTAAAAAATCATACCTCTGTCATGGGTCTTTATTTTTAACACAAAATTAATTCAGCTTGATATTTATATAATGTGAATTGCAGTACATTAATAATTTGGTTATTTCCATTGTTCACATTAGGTTGTGTAATAGTAATGATTTAAAATGATTCAATTGTGGTTCCACAAATATATTATTGTTGGAGATGAGTCAATGCACTACTTTAGAAATTTTACTGTATTTGGAAAGAAGCAACAGAAAACAAAATGGCCTCAAGAATAATTGATTGTTTTTTCCTGCTGTCTTGTGTTAATCAGAGAAAATTACTGAACACCTTCCCGGAGCTGAAATGAAAGAGGGAACACAGAGACTCCCTCTCCCTTTGTCTCTTAACCTTGTATCTATCCAACAGCCAATGCAATTACTGCAAGCTCTCTGGGGGGGGAAAAAAGAGCCGCCGTCCCTTTAAGAGCATCCACCAATTCTGAGGGAGCGGCGATTTACATGTCTCTTCCTCTTCTTCTTCTCCTCCTCTTGCAGGGGAGCTGAGTGAGGATGTGGATCCAGCCTGCGAGGCCACGACTGACCAGGAGGACCAAACCAAAGACCGAGAGAGTGGGGGGGAGAAGGAACCTACCAAAGGGACAGGTAAGACTCCCCGCCATCACATCTACAGGGAGGTGTGCTGCTTACCGCTTACACACATCCGCTCTGCACCCCCCTGTATTTAAAGGAGGTACTAACTGGCACACTTACCTGTGCACTTTAGCATGTGACCCCTTACCAGAGTTGCCTTCTGTGCCAGATTATACAGAGAAGTTTTTTTTGGTGTTGATCGCTTGCGTTTTTGTCAGAAACCTTATTTCCTGACGCCGGCTCCAGATAGCCACAGATAATGTGGTCCGGTGACACGGGTTACTTCTAATTTCAGTGGGTTTTCTGTACTGAGGTCTTTTGATCTAATTAAAAGGCATGTGAGAATACCCTGTGCTCACGCAACAGAGTTTGCTGAATGGCTGTTCATAAGTTGCCGTATTTTTATACTTTTTAATATCGCCAGTGCAGCTGGGGATAGAGGTGTGGGGGCATGACCTGGATTCTCAGGCCTGATTGGTCGCGCTGCAGCAGGGGGGCGGGGTGTGTTTCGTATAGGTTTGTGGTTAGAGGGACAATTTGAGGTCTCTGCGTTGTTTGATCTGCGTGCGGTCACGGTCGTATGGGGTTCGAGCATGTGTTGCAGTTTTAGGCCTGATAAGGCATGTTGGGGATTGGGGGGTTACACACAGGTACCCCATCGGCTGAAGTCAGAGCTGGTGTGTGTGTGTGTGTGTGTCTGTGTCTCTCTGTCTGTGCCTCTGTGTAGCAAACCACGACTTGTGAGGACCTCCCACTGTTCTCAGCATGCTACCCTCCAATCACATGGTCTCTTTAGCAATGGGGGAGGGGCTGGGGCCTGAACAGCCAATTTCTGTATACCTCTGACACATTATTATCATTATTAAGTGTTGTATTAGTAATATTGTTATTAATGTTACATATGTGGGTAAGATCTTCATGTTTTGTTTATATATTTTTTATTATAATTAAGTGTAAAATTGCCGCGAGACTATTTAGTTTTTAATAGGAAACCCATTTGTTCTTTGCATGGTAGTGGTGTTGCTGTTGTTGTTCTTCATTCTTATAGAGGCACTATGACCTAAATGAGGAGCTCAGCCTTCTATTTTTTAACTTGTGTTAGTTTGTACAGCCATGGCACTCCATGGTGGAGTCGTCACCAGTACTCCACCAACACTGGTGTTCAAATGGACCCTCTGTTATCCAGGAAGTCATACCTCTACTTCCTGCTCCAACCTTGGCCGGGATCAAAATGGTGGAGCATGATAGATGCTGAGTGCAAACCCCTAAATGAAAAGGATATGATTTAACCACAGTCTGGACCTCTACAAGGGCAAAATGTGGCTCAGACTTGTTTTTAAAGCTCAGTGGGTTGGGAATTGGAAATTCTTTCTGGCACATCAGCCTTTTTGCATTTCTAAGAATAATTTTAATGAATTTTTTTTTTCAAAAGTAAAGCAAGAATGTTCACTTTAACTTTATTGAGGCAGAATCTTTAAAAGAAAATAAATGAATGAGTTGGGGTGGGTGGGGGCGGGTGCCTTTGATATTTTGGATCTTAGAAATTAGCCACATTTGTTTTCTCTCTTTGAGGACTTTTGCTCACTTTTCTTTGATGGTGGAAATAATAAAGTACAGACTTGCTTAAAATAAAAACCTCTCTAAAAATGTATTGTAGCGCTTGAAAATAAAGCACTTTAAAAAGCCTTAAAATGAGCCGAGCGGTTAATAATTCATGGGTACCTGTGGTGTGCGGGAAGACGACTCCGTCATTAGAATTTGTGCTCTTTTTTTTTTTTTGAAAGGCGGGCAATTTAATACAAGCATATTCAATTCCGCGACTTCCCTTCTGTCAGCCGCTAATCACTAAATAAGTGTGTTTCGGTGTTTTCACAAAGGAAAGATGTGCTGGCGTATGAAAAATGTACAGGTTTCTCAGCGGCTTATTAGAAGCGCTTAGTTAAAAATAGCGTGTGCATTAGCGCACAGGCCCGGAGTGCTGTCTGATGTCGGTGGAACCTCTGTCGGTTCAGGAGTGGAGTGGAAGGGGGGGGAGGGTATTTGTCTGTACCCTGATCTGAGACAAAATCCATCACTCCATTTCAACAGCAGATTATCATTATTTTCATAAAAGTTTATTTTAAAATTGCTTTTCATTATCAATTGAATCAAGTGGTCATTTAGGGGTCAGTTATATTTATTTTTTGTTTTGAGGGTGTTTCATAGGATCCAGTGCCTGTACTGGGGGGTATTTCTCAAAGCAGGATTACTGAGTTAGCTGGATAACTGCACTGAGTAAAACCCGGAACAGCTCTTTTTACTTCAGTCCTTGTTCCAGATATGTGAGGGTTCCGGGTTTTACTCAGTGCAGTTATCCAGCTAACTCAGTCATCCTGCTTTGTGAAGTACTTACCCGCTTAGGCACTGTATTGGTTTGAATGTACAGAGAAGGCTATGCATTGATGAGAGGGCTGCAGTCACCCACTGTGAGGTAGTGCTCTGTGGTACTTTTTGGGGACTTGTTGTGGGGAGGTGGTGGATTTGAGACACCCCTTTACCTGTCTGTTAAGGGAGCTGGCACACCCCTGTCATGTGACGGGGAGCTTGGGTTTGTAAGATGGGTCGCCTTTTAAAGGGCAGTCACCTATCGTCTGAGGGCACACATTGAGAATGCGAGTGAAATTGAATAGAGAGAGGTAGAGAGAGAGGTAGAGAGAGAGGTAGAGACAGAGATGGAGAGAGATGGAGAGAGGTGGATAGGGGGAGAGATGGAGAGAGGGAAAGAGGCAGAGAGAATGTGTGTGGGAAAGAGCACACAGCAAGGTACCCCCCCCCCCCCCCCCTCCCAGGGTACCTTGCTGTCCTGGGTGAGAGGGTTTGCTCAGGCAGGAGAGGGAAATCTAAGAGAAAGGGAGAGATGGAGAGAGATAAAGAGAGAGAGAGACCCCCAGTTGATTTCTGTTCCCCATGTCCAATCCAAAAAACCGTCAGTTACACAAGAAAAACCTTGAACTCGGTCCACAAGTTAGTGTTTGGCCAGAGGCTGGAATCTACACCTGAATAAGACCAGATGGAGACATCAGCCAAGTGAACTGCAGCACAGCCTGCATGCCAAGTGGAGGTATTACACCGGGATGTCCATTCTGTGCTCCGTGAACCTGCACTGCCGAAATGTGGAGCAGCGTGTCTCTGAGCCGGTTGCACGTATTTCGGGGGATTCTGGCTCATCTTTGCTGTTTTATGAAATGTAGCAACTTAGAACATCTGAGGAAATGCCCCAAGGATGCCCAATTCCCCTGGAATACCAGTGTTTCCTTTGTAATGTTTCTTTAATTAAACCATGTAACATTCCCAACACCCAGGTGTTCGATATCTTTTCTCTCGTTTTGATGTTTTTTTTCTTCTTGTCCCCGGACAGATTTCACTTACCAGTAAAGCGAATCTGCATATTAATTGTTGTATTATGGAGCTGTCGGTTTAAAAGCCCACCTTTTTTTTTCTTTTTTTTCTTCTCCCCGTGCCGAAAGTTGACTGTCGCAGGCTGTCAGACGGCATTCGGCGGCGTGTGGCAGCTCTGTCATTTCAGCTGTCACGATATTGTGATGTCTTTTTAAACGGCTGCTTTTAATGCGCGTCGTGCCTTTAAGTTCCTGCCTTTTATACCGTTCTGATTGATACTGTCCAATTGTGACATCACAAGGAACTGAAATTACTGGCGTCTCATTTTCCCTCTTTCCGCCAAAAAGCAGCCAGGCGGTTGAAAGCGGGTAAAGAAGCGTCCCGCGAAGTCCAAAAAAAAGCCTGAAAAATGTTTACATGCTCGTCCATCTTGTTTTTAAAGATATTAACATTTGTCTTGCTTCAAATTGGAATTTTGTCAGATTTTTTAGTTTTTCTAACAGTGGACTGCGTATTCTCTTTGTTGGCGTTCTAGCCCCACCCCCACCCGTTATTGGGCTCGAGAGTGTCTATCTTCAGGCCCTCTTATGGTGAACAGCTTTCTATGTGTCTGAACAAAAGTGTTAAGATTAATAATGGGGGCTGTTAATTAATATCTCTTTTAATTTCTCCTTTTCAAATTTGTCTTTGTTGCCATTGCGCCTGTAGGACTGCCCAAGCCACTCTGCCCTTGCAGAAGTGGTGTCGTCATTTAATAAAGGCGGGGTTATGCACCGAGGATGGAGAGAAATGATGAGCCTGGACGCGTCGAGTCGGCTCCGTGGAACACCATACTTTCGTCCTAATTCTCTTTATTTGAAATTAATTGATGCAAAGTAATTACCTGAGAAATATGAGGTGAAACGGGAGTATGAGTCCCCATCGCTCAGGGGCTTCTGCACGCGCTTAGATTTCTTTTTAAAATGGTGGATGGGGGAGGTGAGGGAGGAGGAGGGGGAGGGGGAAGGAGGGAAAAAGAAAGATAATATTCAGTTATTGTTATCCTACGCATTTAAATAGAATGAGGTGTGGGACTGGGGACTGGGAACCTGCTCCTCCATATTCAGTGGAAGATTGCTGAGGGACTCTGAGGTGAGCTTGGCTTGGCCTGTGTGATCTAGAGTGCTGTTTGGGGGGGGGGGGGGGGCGGAGAGAGGGATAAGCAGAGGTCCAGAGAGAGTGAAGCCGTGAGTTTCTAGGTCCTCGTGGTTGAAGGACACTGGGCAGGGGATTGTGGGTAGTGTGTCGGTGGTGCTGGCTGAGTGCTTGTTATGGCCTCTGGGGTAGGGGGGCATTGGGGAGGAACGGAGGAGGGAGTGTCCTGCCACTAAACGGCATGGGGGCCCTGTACTACATGAAGTCATGGAATTGGCATTTTTATTAGCGGAAGGCGTTGTCGGGGTGGGGTAGGGCAGGGCACACTGATGCAGGTGCTCAGCAACGCGGCCAGAGCTGCCGTAGCCGCCGTAACCAAACGGGGGAGACCGGTAGAGGTGAACCTGTCACACCTCTGTACAGGGGTCCCCTCCCCCCGTACCCCCCGGAGCTACGACGAGCCTTCGTAATGGACGCATAGGGGAGGGGTGAGGCACGGGGGGGCAGGTGCAGTGTCAGGGAACACCAGGGGAAATCATACCCCCTCCCCCCCGTTCCCCAGAACTCATTTACAGCGTCCAGCGGCAGCTTCGTCTCGGAATATCGCTTCCCAAGGACACGGCGGTAATGACTTGATGGCAGCTGTGATTGCATTCCTGAAAGATCTCAAACAGCACAGGGCTCCGGCGTTCATTCAGCCAGGGCCCGTGTTCGACAGTCACATGAGCTGCTGCCTTTTTAAAAAATATATTTATTCTTTTAAAAAAAAAATTTAAGCATAGCCGAGCTCCCTGATTGGTCCACCAGAGGCATGGCCTTTTCCTATTGGCTAGCTGAGTGGCACAGCCCTGCTGCAGTACAGTAGGTGCGAGACGGTGCCAAAAGACCAATTCACTTACGGGACTGGGCAACATAAAAAGCCCCCAGTTTATGGAAAATGCCCATGAATTAGTAATTACCTAAATGACTGTTGAGGTCTCTTACCCCCCCTTACCCGCTTTTCTCTAAGGTGGTAGGTGCATTTTTAAGTTTCCCTTGTAGCTGGTGTAAAGGTCGAATCACGCGCACGGCGGGGGTAGTTGGCCGCTGTTCCTAAATGTTGCTGCCAGTCACAAACAAAGGTCAAAGTTCTGTGTTCCTTTGGGTTAAAGCGTTTGAGACGTGGGGAGCGCTGTGGTTTGGGTTAAAGCGTTTGAAATGTGGGGAGCGCTATGGTTTGGGTTAAAGCGCTTGAGACATCGGGAGCGCTGTGGTGTGGGTTAAAGCGTTTTGAGACGTGGAGAGCTGTGGTTTGGGTTAAAGCGTTTGAGACGTGTGGAGCGCTGTGGTTTCGGTTAAAGCATTTGAGACGTGGGGAGCCCTGTGGTTTGGGTTAATGCGTTTGAGACGTGGGGAGCGATGTGGTTTGGGTTAAAACGTTTGAGACGTGGAGAGCTGTGGTGTGGGTTAAAGCGTTTGAGACGTCAGGAGCGCTGTGGTTTGGGTTGAAGCGTTTGAGACGTGGGGAGCGATGTGGTTTGGGTTAAAGCGTTTGAGACGTCAGGAGCGCTGTGGTGTGGGTTAAAACGTTTGAGACGTGGAGAGCTGTGGTGTGGGTTAAAGCGTTTGAGACGTGGGGAGAGCTGTGGTTTGGGTTAAAGTGTTTGAGACATGGGGAGCGCTGTGGTTTGGGTTAAAGCGTTTGAGACGTGGGGAGAGCTGTGGTTTGGGTTAAAGCGTTTGAGACGTGGGGAGCGCTGTGGTCACTCAAGGTTTGGGTTCCTGAAGTGCAGCTCAGAATGAACTAATGCTGGAATTTGGCTGTGAAAAAAACAGGAGGCTGGAATTTCAAATACTGACCAATTGAATTGCTTGACTGTCTTTTATTCAGCATATTAAAGGAGGAATGACTGCGGCGTTTCCCAGCCTCTCCAGTGCCGCCGTGTAGGTTTCTGCTTCCCCGCCAAATGCGTTTATTGTTCCCAGTCATGACGCCATTTTCATAGTTTTTTTTGTTGGTTCCTTTTGTACCGTGACCAGCAGCCCCGCTGATGGGCCGAGCGAGTGATGGCCGGGACACCCCCTCAACCCCCCCCCCCCCCCATGCTCCGGTCACGCTCTCCGTTTATCGGATCTCACGGGCTGAAACGCGAGTCCCTGTCGCGGTTTCGGCTCAGCCGTGCCACGTGCACAGAGCCGTCGAGCTAACTGCCTCGCCTTCCCTGTTTTACCTGCTTCCCTTGTTCACTCCGCCATGTTCCCCGATGGGAGTTTCTTCTTTTTTCTCCCTCCCTCTCTCACTCCTTCCCTCCCTTCCTCTCTAACTCTTTCCCTTCCTCATTCTCTCTGTCTTTCTCTCCCTCTCTCACTCCCTATCTCACTCTCACTCCCTCCCTTTCTCACTCTCTCACTTTCTCCTTCTCACTCTCCCTCCCTCTATCTCTTTCACTCCTTCCCTCTCTCACTTCCTCCCTCTCCCTCCCTCTCTCCCTTTTTCCCACCCTCTCTCCCTCTCTCACTCACTCTCTCACTCACTCTCTCACTCACTCTCTCACTCTCACTCTCTCACTCTCACTCTCACTCTCTCCCTCTCTCACTTTCTCACTCCCTCCCTCTCTCACTCTCTCACTCCCTCCCTCTCTCTTTCACTACTTCTCTCTCTCTCTTTACTTCCCTCTCTCACTCACTCTTTCCCTCCCTCCCTCTCTCTCTCTTTCCCTCCAACGAAAAACAGGATATAGGAGCTGGACTTTAGTCACGGCAGTTTCCAGCAGAAGACATTTTGGTTCTTTAAAATGAGGAGACGGAAAAGATTTACAGCGCCTTTAATGAGCCTTTTGAGGCCTCCACCCGAGGAGTGCTGGGTCCCAGGGAATGCTAGGGCCCAGGGAGCACCCAGGGAATGCTACGGCCCAGGGAGCGCTGGGTCCCAGGGAACGCTGGGTCCCAGAGAGCGCTCAGGGAATGCTAGGGCCCAGGGAGCGCCCAGGGAATGCTAGGGCCCAGAGAGCGCTCAGGGAATGCTAGGGCCGGGTCAGACAGCTGTCTCCCATGCCCTACTGATCCCTGTAATGTAGCGTCCCACAGATGAAGCACAGTGGAGCTGGTGTTGGTTAGCGCTCATACAGGGGACCTGCTGGAAGTGCTGTTTCTGAGCTGGTAGCAGGAACCCTTTTTTCTAGAAAGAGTAAATCCCAATTTTACTCAGCACAGTGACGGGAGACACTGAGTGTGATGGAGACACTGAGTGTGATGGTGACACTGAGCATTTGTGTATGAAATCTACCATTGATTTTTATTTTATTATTGTATTTATTTATTTATTTTACAAACTGAACTGCGAAAAAGGTTTTAGATTATTATTATTTTTTTTTTTTACTATTAATACATTTAGGAATGAGGATGATAGCTTGAATAGTGGTAGTTTTAGTGAAGCCTGTCATATGAGGCCTGTAATGAGTGCGTTCACCATCAATGACCATTAAAAACAGGCGTCTCTTGCATAAGCATAGTGTGGTTTAGCCTTATTGTAACTGACAGTGCATCTGAGTGGGTTCTCTTCTCTGGAGATCAAGGCTTGCTTTCCTCTTATTCTTTTATGCCTTTGCTCCTGTTTTCCTTCCTAAGATTTGATTATTCTCACAATGTCTTTATATTGTCGTTTAACCTAACACCGCTTTTTTCCATGGTATTTTTTATCGTTTCATTTTATTTAGCATTTTGTTTTGTTGCGTTTTTTTTTATTTTAACTGTTTTCTGGGCCACCACACGCAATGCTCTCTCCCCATCTCCCCATCTTCTCTGTCTCTCTGGGGCCTGGCGTTGCCCCTACGCTGATAGGGGACACCGGGGGGATTTCACGCTTGCATCCGCGGTGCCCTCCGCTTCCAGCCCCCCAGTATGCGCAGACATGAGCTGTTGTCCCCAGTTACAGTTATAACCCCCGGACCCCCTCCTCTGTATGGCGCGTTCATAGCGCGTGTGTGATTGTGAAGGGTTTTCACGGCGGTAACAGCAGTCAGGGAAACAGGTGCAGACTTAAGGTACTCAGGTTAGAGGGGCTGGAGGTCCTGCAGGGGCTTCTCGCCACAGGGGAATTCAGCGCATTAGAGTGGAAGATTCCGGAAAATGGGCCCTGCTGACGCACCTCTTCAGAGGGCTCTTTTTGGACACTGCGCTGGGGAGCCTGGGATAGGAGGAGGGGGCGGAGGGTTCAGTGAGTGTGGTGGTGGGGAATTGGGTGGGGTGGGGGGGGCACATTGTGTAAGAGATGGTCTGACAAGGACGAGAGGTCAATTTCAACGAATGGGAGGTCCTCTTGTTTAACGTTTCCTTTGTTTATTGGTGGATGTGTTTTATGGGATTGGTCCTGACTGGACCTAATCAGGCCTCGCTGGCCTGTGTGAGATCCAGCGGGCGCAGCACTAACAAAGTGAGGACCCCCACCATGTAATCAGCTCAGCTGTCCCCCAGCCTGATTGGACCTGACATTTTAATGTCTGGAGCAGGACTGTGGTCAGCCCTGCTCCCCCGCCCCCCCGCCCCAAACCCAATGCCCCCCGTACTCAATTTGCCCTTCCAGAACTGTACAAATCAGGCCAAATTTAACTCTTTATGACCTCGTTAAGGACCAGCAAGACACCTTCTTAAGTTTCACATTAGACCCGTTCAGACCGACGGGCGGGAGAGGAGCTTCCCCCTGAGTCCCTGGCTCTGGTTTGGGGGGGGGTTTAGGGCCTTTACGAGGGTCGGCTTAGTCCTGGAATGTATACTCCACCGCTGGCACGCCTCCATCTGTTTACAGCCTCTTTCCCCCCCCTTCGCCCTTCTCTCTCTCCCCCTTTCTCTCTCCCTTTCTCTCTCTATCTTCTCTCTCTATCTTCTCTCTCTCTCTCTCTCTCTCTCTCTCTCTCTCTCTCTCTCTCTCTCTCTCTCTCTCTCTCTCTCACTCTTTCACTTCATCTCTGCTTTCAAAATCAGGACGGATAAGTCCAGTCAGCCTCCTCGTTCTGTAGGCCTGCTCGGTGTTGACTGTCACACAGCTCCGTGTTGCTAGCGTGCCGCAGTTCGCGGTAAAAGGTACCTCTCACAGTCCTCTCACAGAAGCTGTTTCCTTTGTCAGTCAGCTGCACGCCAGTCACTACTTTAGCGTCCGCCGCTACGCATAGCCATGCCTGGCATTCAGTGCCTCGTCCCACAGCCCTCGTACGGCGCGGTGTAGGTGAATGTTTATCGCGTGCGCTAAGTGTTCACTTAGGGCCATGCCGACGCCCCCTCAGCTCCATTTAGGCGCTGGCGGAGTTAAGTCGGCTGTAAAACGGCACTCATATTTGACCTCCATGGGGCTCGCTGGTGTCATCGCCTGTCCTGTGTTACAGCCTCCCTGCTAAGGCAACAAGATCTCAGATCATCCTGTCTGGCTCCTGTTCTAACCCCACCACTATTCACTCTGATAAATTTGACACCGATCAAGGGGTTTGTTGCTAAGTGCTAAAACAGGGCTTCCCCAACCATGGTGCTGGAGAGCTGTGGGGCGTGCAAATTTTTTGAAATCAACAAGCCGTTCAGACCCAAGAAACCAGGTGACATGAGTTATCTGTGTACTCAGCTGCTTTAACCAATTAAGTGCTGAGCAGTATCAAAAAACCAACAGGACTACAAACTTACTACAAACTAAAAGTATGTACAGTACTTCCTGTTCTCTCATCTCATCACTTCCTTCTAAGTTAACACTCCTGGAATGCAGTGGGCAGAGCGTACAGGTGTGTGGACCTGAACACTGGACCTCAGGTGCTGGTTCTAGGAACCCCAGGTGGTTGTGTCTGGGTGTACCTGTAGAGTAACAGTTGGATTATTGGACTCTCGGAGTGCGTGCGTGCGTGCGTGCGAGCGTGCGTGTTTATTCCAGGTTGGGCCATTTTTCCTGTAGCCCTGGAGTGTAGTGCCTTCCCTCACATCCTAAAAAAAAAATACAGGCATTTTTATTGGCTTTAGCAATTCACAATTTGTGAGCATTGTTGAGTGTTGGAGGCCCCAGGATAAGCTATCTTTGCAAACGGAGTAAGCGTAAAGATTTTTGGGGCTGGGGGGGGGCTAAGATTCTGAGGACCAGTTCTTGAGCCGCGTCCCTGTCACAGTCCTCTTGGGCCA
This sequence comes from Ilyophis sp. 1 JC-2022, assembly GCA_022702515.1. Taxonomy (NCBI): domain Eukaryota; kingdom Metazoa; phylum Chordata; class Actinopteri; order Anguilliformes; family Synaphobranchidae; genus Ilyophis; species Ilyophis sp. 1 JC-2022. The sequence goes on along the minus strand of CM040400.1, from coordinate 50,194,177 downwards.
CAGAGATATCCCAGCAGGCACTTGGCTGCTTTAGAAAAATACCAATTAAGCCCAGAGCTGCTGTGCTACTCACTTGCTGCGCTAGGGGCCAGGAGATTTACCCGAAGGGGTGGCTTAGGGTGGAATGGGGGGGGGGGGGGGGTGGTACAAGTCAGTATTTCGGTTGGGATTTCAGAGGATCATCCTTTTTTTCCCCCTGTCAAAAATACATCAATCGCAGAGACCCCTCTATACATAAAACACACATGCACACTCACATGCACTCACACACACACAAACATGCACACGCACACGCACACACGCATATACAGTGAGCACCATAATTCATTGGACAGTGACACATTTTTTGTTATTTTGGTTCTGTACTCTTTGAGTTTGAAATGATACCAGAAATATAGAATAAAGTAATCATTTTTAATATTTGGTCGCATATCCTTTGCATGCCATGACTTCCTGATGTCTGTGACCCAACAATATCAAAAGACTCTTGATATTTTATTTTCTGGTACTTTTCTGGTTACAAGCAATACTATAACTTCTCTGCATTTGAATGGATCTCTATGGGAATTGGGGTGTGGGACTAGATTTAGCTGTAAATTATGCTGGTACAGTACAGTACAAAACCAAAATAACAAAAAATGTGTCACTGTTCAATTAATTATGGTGCTCACTGTATATATATACACACACACACACACACACACACACGCACACGCATATATATATTGTAATTACCCTAAAGCTAATTATGTCCCTTAGTATGTGCAGGGCACCATGTCCTGGTGTTGTAAGGTACCCGATTCCCCCGGATCACTCTGTTCCTCCCCTGGTAACATGCTTGTAGAAGGACAGCCTGCCCTCTCCCAGAGTACAGTAAGATGCAAGGGGGAGAGGTTGCTAGGATACCTTTTTATTAAGTGTTATAATAATTTAGATAGCCTTTAGTAAAAGTGCGGGTAAAAATAGCAGGGTGTGTGTGACTTGTGCTAATTGTGCAGTGTTGAAATGCGACGGTGCTCTTGGCTGTGTGTTGACTCGTTGTGGCAGGGTTACGGGAATGCCTATGCTAATCACTGCAAACATTAAAGGGAAACTACGCTCTAATTTGCTCTTATTGTATTTTATTGATCTTTACACTGTTGGAAGGTAAAAAATATATTTTTTCTGAGGTTGTCTAGTCTGAAACGTACTCACCCATGATGTTCCCAGGCCAGGAAGACGCGTGTCTAAATTTGTACTACGTTGTCATTAGAACATTTTGTGACCATTTCATCAGCAGACAGATCACTTTGCCCTCAACAAATGATTTTAGGATGAAGGCCTTTTTTTAAAATAAAAATGCAATAATGTAGGTTGTTTTACAGATAAATCAGATACTTTTTTCGAAGAAATTATTTTTCCAGAAATGACGACGACTGTAAACGAACTTGAACTGAAACCAGTGCTTGAAGTGCACATCAAATGCTCAATGTTCTATTAACGAGTGAGGTAAAAAATTAACTATCAGAAATTAAGTTGGCCTGGCAGACTGACATGGATCTGTTTCCCTTAATGCCTGATAAAGTACTGGGGAGACATTTGCTTCTTCTTAAGTCGAGCGAACCTTTCAGCAGAGCCTCTAACTCAACCGCCACTTCAAACGCGCGGCGCGGAGAGCAGCGGAAAGCCCAAAAAGCCACTCGGCGGCGGGAAAAGCAATGTTTTGATTAGTTGTCTCCGGGCCTGTGTGATGTCCCGGTGATCAGACATTGGGAGCGACAGCTAGTCTCCTGAGAGAAAGAACACACAGTGGGGTGGGGAGACCAAGGGATTGCTGATCAACCGCCCCGCCACCCAGCTCCTGTTAAACATGTTTACATCCCATAATATCTTACTTGCCCCCCCCCCCCATGCTGTGTCGTAACTTCAGTGTGTCTTGCTGACCAGGTGGGTATTTCACGAAGCAGGATTACTGAGTTAGCTGGATAACTGCACTGAGTAAAACCCAGAATGGCTCTTTTTACTTCAGTCCGGGTTCCAGATTTGAGAGGGTTCCGGGTTTTTAGTGCAGTTATCCAGCTAACTCCATAATCCTGCTTTGTGAAATACCCCCCAGGCTGCTGAATCTTAGCCTCCCCCCGCTGTGGTGGAGGCCTCTTCTCATCCCGGGACCTGTTTCTCTCTCACCACAGCTGCTTCCTGCCTGCCGGACAGGGACCGGACGGAATCGCCCCTCCCCTCCAAACGCCCGTCCTCAAGGTCGGGGGCGACGGAGAGCCCCCCGTCCTCCAAGCGACCCAGGACGTCGGACAAGAGTGCTGGCGAGCAGGTGGGGGTCCACTCGAAGGGGTTTTTTTGGCCGAAGGAGCCAACACGCTCCACAGCGCACTGTTGCGTTGACTGACATTACGTTTAGCTCAGGATGTAGCCAGCTGTAGGTGATGTTAACCTGTCCTGACTACTGTGTTGCATAACCGATTGAACCAGCCAAGCTGATTTGGACATATCCCTATCGAAAGCATGCCCCCTTTCATTATCAATCTCACTTCCACTTATCACTTACTATTTATTTTTTTCCAAAAGAATGTAAAGTTGCACTTCTAAGCATTTTGAAGCATATTAGTGAAGCCAGTCTTCTCTGCATCATGTTGGGGTTTTATTTTATTTTTTGATTCTGGTGATTACATTTTTTTATTTATTTTTTATTTTTTGCTGAAGCTGCATGGTTAATGATAGAAGGGCTGGAAAATCAATATCATATTTGACAGATGAGAGGGCTTTGAAGTGTCTGCCAAGGAGGCCTCAGGCTTGTTTGGTGAACACCCAGAGTGCACTCTGTTCCTGTAAAACACTGGGGTCCGAGCGCTACTGACCAACTCCCCATTCTCTCTGTCCCCACTAACCCCGTCTGCCTTCCTTCCTTCTCTCTCTCTGTATCCTTTTCTCTTTTTTTCTATTCCTGTGTCTCTGTCTTCTGTCTCTCTTCCTATCTCTATTTCTTTCTCTCCCTCACTCTTTCTCTCTGTATCTCTCTCCATCTCTCTTTTTGTCCCTCTTTTTGTATTTCTATCTGTGTCTCTCTCCCTCTCCCTCCCTCTCACCCTCTATCTCCCTCTCCCTCTCCCTCCCTCTCCTTCTCCCTCCCTCTCCCTCTCTCTCCCTCTCTCTCTCTCTCTCTCCCTCTCCCTCTCCCTCTCCCTCTCTCTCTCTCTCTCTCCCTCTCCCTCTCCCTCTCCCCCTCTCCCTCTCTCTCTCTCTCTCTCTCTCTCTGATAGATGTACCAGTGCCCGTACTGTAAGTACAGTAACTGTGAGCTGAACAGGCTCAGAATGCACGTGATGACTCAGCATTCGGTGCAGCCCATGTTCAGATGCCCGCTGTGCCAGGACATGCTCAACAACAAGGTGCACCTGCAGTTCCACCTCACCCACCTGCACAGCGTGGCGCCCGACTGCGTGGAGAAACTCATCGCCACGGTGAGTGAGTGAGTGAGTGTGTGTGTGTGTGTGTGTGTGTGTGTGCGTATGTGTGTGTCTGTTGGCCATATAACTTCCCCTGCACTGTGCGTTATCTCCAGTCTGTGAGATTTCCCGCACTTCTCTTCTGTCAAACTGCTGAAAGATGTTAATAAAAAGCCTGGCTGCTGCGTTTCCTGCCAGACTGGAGGCCAGTGTGTTTTCCACTGTGAGCACCTGACCCCACTGAACCACACACACACACACACACACACACACACACACACACACACACACACACAGGCACACAGGCCTGCTCCAGCAATTCATCTTTCATGCAGGAAGAGGGGTCAGCACACAGCCAGAAAGCAAGTGTCACAGCTTTGTCAGAAACCTCTTCTCAATCCATTCAGGGAGTCCTTTTGTCTTTTTACACCATTACACGTGACCTTTAATCCACATGAGAAGGTCACACACACACACACACACACACACACACACACACACACACACACACACCAGACTGCTTCTTTTTTTTTTCTTCCCATTCTTCACGCTCCTGTTTTTTGCGGGTTTGTAGTAGGCTGGCACAAGAGCAGCACTGAGCCTTTCTGTGCTGTGCTGTCACTCAGCGGTCGTCATGGCGAGGGCTAGCTTAGCCAAGTCCTTGGGCCAAGTGACTCATGAACCCAATATGGCCGACGCCGAAAGCTGTTTTCTGTCGTCTCCTCATCCTCCTCCCCCTCCCCCTTCTCCTCCTCATCCACAGCCAGTGATATTTTTGTTTTTTAAACACTTAATTAAGAAAAAATCCTTTTACCCCCATTGGAATGCCTAATCGCATTCATTACATTACAGGCATTTAGCAGACGCTTTAATTCAGAACGACTTACGCAACTTTTTTTTACTTTTTTTATTTTTATTTTTAAAAAAACATATTTTCCATTTATACAGCTGGATATATACTGAAGCGATTCAGGTTAGTACCTTGCTCAAGGGTACAACAGCAGTGTCCTACCTGAGAATCGAACCTGCAACCTTTTGGTTATAAGGCCAGTTCCTTAACCATTATACGACACACATTCATCAGCAGCACTCTCTGCTGTAACCTCCGCTGTTAAGTCAGGAGAACGCAGCCTATCATGCACTCTCTTGTGAAGCGTGTGATGTCAGCAGCTGCTTTGCATCACATTGCAATGCGCAGGTCAGGCTCACAAAGGCGCGAGTTGGAGGAAGACGGTTAATTCGCAGGTCAACAGGTGGACTTGCGGGTGGCACCCAATCAGCCAATGGGCATCGCTGGTGTGCGGTAAGATGCTCTCACCCAAGCCTGAACCCCGCCTTTTCCTGGGTGATGCTAGCGCCAACTGCGCGTTGCCCTGCCCGGCCCGGCTGCCAGCCCCTGTCAGCTCCGGCACAGGCCAGATTTCATATCAGACCGTGGGGCCCCATCCATGCACTGGAACAGCGCGTTAACATGATGAGCCACCCAGAAGCCTGTGATACTACAACTTAATCAAAATAAAAAGCTTAAATTGTCAGTTGGCCCCTGGGAATTTGGTCAGCTCAAGTCCCGATATATGCTGAAGAAACAGTTTAGTGGAGTCTTTTTTATCCAACTGTCTATCAGTCTCTATGTGGCAACTGCTACCGCCCCCCCCCCCCCCTCCCATTTTGATATCATTACTCGTGCTGTTCTTTCACGTCTTGCGCTATCTGTACACTCCGCCTTTGCTTCCTGTCCATACCAACCCTCCTCTCCAGCAGTATTTTTTCCTGCTATTTTTTTTATTTTGACGGTGCACTATACCGGGACAAAAGCTCATTTTAGTTACATTTTTGCGGATCTGTAATGGTGCCCTAGGGTGGGGTCGTGCACTCCCCCCTGGGATTCCTCGAAAGATTTAAAGAGATCCTTTTTTTTACATTTAGTTTAAGAATAAAAAATGGTTTGATATGCTTGTTTTTTTGGGGTTTCTTCTTTTTTTAAACTGCAAAAAGGCCATTTTTGAAATAGTTTCGTATTGTGCAGTAATTCTTACATCACCCGTTATGCGTTATCCTTTTTATAATCTCTTATGGTTCTTCTGCTTCCATATCCCTCTTATCCCTCCTGAGGATTCTGTAGTTTCTTAGCTTCAGCCTCTCTCATACACACACACACACACATACACAAACACACGCGCACACACAACCCCATACAAACACACACATGCATTACATTTGCTATTTTTCTTGCACTCGACTGGTCAGGGACGACAGTGTTGCACTCGTAGTTATTGTACCATAGCTCCTAATCTCTCCAAGCGACCGTCTTTGTGCTGCGGGGAACACCGCCATTCCCGCCGCCTTAGCCAGAAAGCAAATGGCGAGCGCATTAGTATGGAAGGCAGCCATATTTTTTCTTTTATGGAGATAATAATGCTCTGAGCCTTTTCCAAAAGGCAGGGGAGAGAAGCCGGGCTAATATAATGCACATTAAAACCAGTACCTTTTTTATAACAAGTGGAAATAAATTGAAAGGTACTCTATCCTTCCAGCGCATCTCTGGCAGACGGGCTTAATGAATTCTGAAATAGGTGACTTTTATTTCTTGCCGACTGTGCATAAAGATGCGTTTTTCTGTCTCCTCCTTCTCTCTGCCTCTCTCTCCCCATCTCTCTTTCTCTCCCCATACCACCCAACAAGCCTCCCTGTGTCTCCCTCACACACACCCCCCCTCCCTCTCTCTCCCCGCTCTCTTCCTCTCTCTCATTCCTTCTCATTCTCCATGTCTCATTTTCTGTCTGTCTGAGATAGGGATAGTGAAAATAATTGTACTTCATTAATTCTAGAGTCTGGCTAGATGATAGCCATTTTAAACTGTGTTTGCCAATTAGGCAGTCTAAATTAAAAGTGACCTTGGGGTACTCTCTTTGCTCGCCTCTCGTCGCCTAATGAAGCCGTTGTCTAGAAACAGTCTACTTTGTAATGTAAATCACTGGTGTATTTTTTAGTTTTTCTTGCTCTCCACACATTCAATTTACTACTTTTAGTTCAGTGCTTTGGAGGGGAAAATAAAAAAGGAACCAAAGAAACAAATAAAATAGAAAAATTAAAACAAAACAAAAAAACAACAAACCTCTTGAATTTCATTGCCATATTTTTTTGTTCTGATTCTATGAATCACGTGCCTTTGGGGGTAAAAGCGGGGGTTCGCTGTTCCGATTAACTCCCCGAGCCTCCACTGGCGGCCCGCCGCTAGAGAAAGGGTCCTGTCTTCAGAGAGAAGACAGTGCTGGGAGCCGGCACTCAGCCTGCGCAGACACGCGTCTTTGTTTAGCGACATGTCAGTTAATTAGTGAGGCTCATGCAGCCGCCAGGCGGCCGCGACTGCTCGTTTGAAAGCTTGAGATTCCGTGCGACTCCAAACTACAGCTGCAGGACCCCCACACGTGTGCCAGCGTTGGCCCCTTATTCTACTGATATATCCTGGCAGAACATTATTCTGTGTGTGTGTGTGCGCGTCTGTGTGTGTATGTGTGCGCGTATGTGTGTGTCGGTGTGTGTGTCCGTGTCTGTAAGTGTGTGTGTGTGTGTTTGGAATGACTGTCCTTGTTTTGTGGTCCCGTAAAGCTTGCATTGTACCTGTACTACAACGCCTTTTTCTGCTTGCTGTGTGACTTAGTTATTGCAAATGTATGTGATGGTGTAGCGTTGTGTGTACCAGCCTTTGATGGTCATGTAAGCAACATCAAAGGAAGATAATTATAATAGAAATAATAATAATAATAATTGTGTCAATATTGTGCCTTTTGATGTTACACACTGCTACCATGGTCTGTAGCCAGTGCTGAATGGTGTCATTGCCACCAGCAGGCTATTTTTAGGATGGGGGGTGTGTCTGTGTGTGTGTGGGGGGGTGGGGGTTGAGAGGAAGAAAACCCAATTCCATTATTTTGGCTGTTGTGCCAATAAAGTCAGATTGTTTTCGCTAGGGCACAGAGAAAGAAATGGAGAGAGGGAGGAATAAGAAAGAAATGGGGAGGGAGAGAGAGATAGGGGGGACATCGGAAGACATCGGGAAGGAGAGAGCTTGGGAATGCCAGAAAAGGAGAGACTGAGTGAGTGTGAATTGATGCAGAGCAGAGAAACGGTGGCTGATCACGCTGTTTGGGAGGCTAATTGAAGAAAAGGTGCAGCAGTTGTTCCTCTCTGCCTGCCCAATCACTCAGGCTCTGATTACCCTTAAATAGGGAGCCGCTAATGAGTGCTTTGGATGGATTGTTGTCTTTTTTAAGGGGGGAGAGAAGGGGAGGCGGTATGGAGGGAGTGGGAAGGGAGATGTAAGGGGAAGGGGGTATGGAGGGAGGAGCAGGGGAGATTTAAGAGAGGGGGGGGGGCAGAGGGAGTGGCACGGGGGATGTATGGGAAAGGAGTATGCAGCTGCCATTCACACATGATTGACTTCAACCTTTTCAAGTGCAAAGCAAACCTGCCCACGTTTCTGCACTTTCTAATCAATATTCATCGCTCCTTGAACGCTTCTAATTACAAAAAGAAAAAGTGGGGAAAAGGAGAAGAAAAAAAGCAGAGAATAGGAAGGGAAGTGTTCTGTAATCTTTTCCTGATTTTCCCCTTTTTCTCCCAATTTGGTAGCCAATTGGACCCTATGCAATTCTATTCCCCCCGTGTAGCAACCGCTAGAGAATCGGCGCTACAACCCCTTTGTCCGGTAGCAGGAAAGAGGGCGCCACATCCTCTTCAATGCGCGGCTCCTCGAGCTCCTAACCGTGATTCCAGCTCTAAGAAAGAGAAAGTCTGTGCCTTTGTCCACTGCACCACCGTGGTGCTTATACGTCACTTTTTTAATGAATACTTTTTATCTAATATTTAATTTTGTAATAACTTTTTGTAAAAAAAAAATTAATAATTTTTAAATTTTATTCTTCCCAACCTGAATAGAATAGCATTGCAGGAAAGCCTGCACATTCTTTACGGCTCTTTTGCTTTCTGCCTTTCACAAGCCAAGTATCCCAGCATGCCGTTTGTTCAATGACAACATCGCTCCGCACCCCTACTCTCCATGCAGGGAAGAATGATTTAATTAGCTATCCTAATAAGCTTTTCAGCTGGCCAAGGTAAGCCTCTCAGCCCATCTCACTAATTGGCTGCAGCAGTAGTTTCTACTTTCAGCGTACGACAAAATACCAGTGCTGATCAAAGTGTAAATTCCCGAGATGGTAAATAAGTTTTTTTTTTCTTTTTAAAGAGATTATATTTGTGTGGAGTACAAGAACGTTTGAAGAGCCCCAAGCCTCATGGAAAACCACATAGATATTTTTTTAGTTCTTATTATTTGCAGTTTTTTGTGTGTTCTCATTATTTGTGTGTGGATCTCTGTCTGTTTTGCAGGAAGTTGTCAACTACTGTGAAACCATTCCTGGTGGAACCTTGACGGTATACCGTAATTAACCCATGGGCGTACCTTGCGTTTGATTTTCCAGGTGGCAGCGTCAGAGGTTCTGCCAGCGAGCATGTTCATACCAGTCCCAGCGCCAGAGCGAGACGGGCAGAACCCGCCGCAGACTGTAGGCACCTCCATCTCCGATGACATCAGGAAACAGACAGGTCAGTGCCGTCTGCCCTGCGGTCTGTGCCCCACCATCAATCATATCTGTTCATTATAGGGTTTACTTTATTACAGGCCTCAATGGTGACTTATAAAACGCCTTTGAAATTCTGAGAATGAGATGACGTCACCACCTGAAGGAGGCGAGGGGTGTGTGTGTGTGTGTGTGTGTGTGTGTGTGTGTGTGTGTGTGTGTGTGTGTGTGTGTGGGGGCTGGGAATGAAAAAGTCTATGTAAGAAATGGGAAATATATGTATGCATTCTCAGAAAATCTTTTTTTTTGGAAAAAATTATGAAAATAGTGGTGCTGCGATGCCAGTGGGGGTCAGACGTTCATTAACAAGTCACAGCCACCCTTCACTATAGAGAGGTGGGGAGGAAATGCATGTCCCGTTTTCTATAGGAAAACTGGGAATTAATTATTACATTGCTGTCCCTCAAGGACTACACCTCCCTGATCCTCCCACCCCCCTACATTCTAAATATTCTGTGTGGAAATTAAATCCTGCTACACAAGAAGACACCTATGTTGGGGACACACATATTCACATGAGTTTTTATTTTTTTATTTAAAACATTTTCTGGCAGAGAGTTCAGAAGCTGAGCCTGAGAAAGCAGCCGCGCCTCCCCCAGAGCTAGCCGAAGCCTGCGCAACCCCCCTGGAGGAGCAGCAGCAGAAGAAGGAGGACTCAGCCAGCTTCCTGTGCTGGAAGAAAGGCTGTAACCAGGTCTTCAAGTCCTCCAACGCCCTCCAGATGCACTTCAACGAGGTCCACAACAAGAGGCCGCAGCTGCCTGTTTCGGACCGGCATGTCTACAAATACCGCTGCAACCAGTGCAGCCTGGCCTTCAAGACCGTGGAGAAGCTGCAGCTACATTCACAGTACCACGTCATCAGGGCGGCCACCATGTGCTGCCTCTGCCAGCGCAGCTTCAGAACCCTGCAGGCCCTGAAGAAGCACCTGGAGACCAGCCACCTGGAACTGAGCGAGGCCGACATCCAGCAGCTCTACGGAGGCCTGCTGATGAATGGTGACCTCATGGTCATGGGTGACCCGTCGCTCGGGGAAGACCAGGGTCCACTCGGTGAGGACGACAAAGAAGGAGAGGAGAGCGATCTGGAAGAGAAGCAGAGCCCAACCGGCAGCGACTCGGGCTCGATTCAGGAGGATTCTGGGTTGGAACCAAAGCGCGCTCTGCCCTTCAGGAAGGGGCCCAACTTCACCATGGAGAAGTTCCTGGACCCGTCCAGGCCTTTCAAGTGCACGGTGTGCAAAGAATCATTCACTCAGAAGAACATCCTCTTGGTCCACTATAACTCTGTCTCGCACTTGCACAAGGTGAAACGTGCCCTGCAGGAGTCTACCACTGGCCATCCTGAGCCCACCAACAGCCCGGACAACAAGCCCTTCAAGTGCAGCACTTGCAATGTGGCGTACAGCCAGAGCTCCACTTTGGAGATTCACATGCGCTCTGTCCTCCACCAGACCAAAGCCCGTGCGGCTAAACTCGAAGCAGCGGGGACCTCGACTAGCTCCATTGGCACTTTGAGCGGAAGCGGAGGGGGCTCCTCCGTAGGGACATCAGCTTCCAGCCCCAGCCCTGCCACTAACTCGACAACCACAGTGAGCAACAGCTCTTCATCTTCTGTGCAGACTGTACAGAGCATTCTGGGAGGTGGTTACACGAGTCAGTCCCATGGCATGGACAGCCTCGGAAACTCCACGGCGTCTTGCCATCCCTCCCCGTCCGAAAACCACGACTCAAAAAAGAAGAAGTTTGTGGACATGCTGTCTTCGAGGACCCAAGCACAGCAGCTGCTGCAGCAGCAACAGCAGCAGCAACAGCAGCAGCAGCAGCAGCAACAGCAGCAGCAACAGCAGCAGCAACAACAGCAGCAACAACAACAGCAGCAGCAGCAGCAGCAGCAGCAGCTGGCCCAGGCTCAGGCCCATGCCCAGGCACAGCTGCAACAGGAGCTCCAACAGCAAGCCGCCCTCCTCCAGTCCCAGCTTTTCAACCCTGCACTTCTTCAGCACTTCCCCATGACAACAGAGGCTCTTCTCCCACTGCAACAGCAGCAGCTGCTCTTCCCCTTCTACATCCCTGGGGCAGAATTTCAGCTGAACCCAGAGATCAACCTCAACAGCTCCGCACTTAATTTAGCTGGCTCCTCCACCGCCTCCCTGCTGGAGGACCTGAAGAACTCTGCCCAGCAGGCTCAGCAGAGCTGCCTGCAGCAGCAGCTGCTTCACCACCATCTGCAGCAGCAGGTGCACTCCCAGGCTCAGGGCCAGATGGCCCTGCTCCAGCAGAACGCCTCACTTCTGCACCATACAGACAAAAAACCCAAACTTGCTCATCACAGCGAGAAAGATCGAGATGGACAGAGGAACAACGAGGCGAATGAGAAGGTGGAAGACCACCGATCCAAAGATGGCATGGACAGTATTAGATCTAAAGAGAAGAAAGATCAGTCACAGACCTCAGCGGCCGTCAACCATGACCCTGGCTTTCCACCACCCAGGATTGCTTCTGATGCTCGAGGAAATGCCACCAAAGCTCTTTTGGAGAACTTTGGGTTTGAGCTGGTCATCCAGTACAATGAGAACAAGCAGAAGGTGCAGAAAAAGTTGCCTGGGATTGGAACCGCGGGGCTAAGCTTGCCGGCTGGAATCTGCAGGGTGGTGCATCCCGTCGAGGGGCTAGAGAAGCTGGAGTGTGAGGCATGTGGCAAGCTCTTCTCCAACATTCTGATCTTGAAGAGTCATCAGGAGCACATCCACCAGGCTTTCTTCCCGTTTCCCAGTTTGGAGAGATTTGCCAAGGAGTACAGGGAACAGTATGACAAACAGTACCCCCTGAGGCCCCAGACTCCTGAGACTGCACCTCCCCCACCTCCGCCTCCTCCACCTCCACCCCAACCACAGCGAGCCCCCACACCAAATATTCCCGTCTCTACCCCGTCTCTGACGCCACCAGCTGTTCCTCCTCCACAGCCCCCAGTTTCTATGGCTCAAATCTCTATGCCAATGGACTTACCTCTCTTCTCTCCTCTTATGATGCAGTCCATGTCTCTGCAGTCAATGCCCACTCAGATCCCTGCTCAGCTATCCGCTATGGAGCCTGGACTGGCCTCTGACCTGGCCCAGCTCTACCAGCAGCAGCTCACCCCGGCCATGCTGCAGCAACAGCAGAACAAGAGACCGCGGACACGCATCACAGATGATCAGTTGAGGGTTCTGCGACAGTACTTTGACATCAACAACTCCCCAAATGAGGACCATATCAAGGAGATGGCTGACAAATCCGGCCTGCCCCAGAAAGTGATCAAGCACTGGTTCCGCAACACTCTTTTCAAAGAGCGCCAGCGCAACAAGGATTCACCTTACAACTTCAATAACCCACCCATCACTACCCTGGAAGACACCAAAGTTGATTCCAAGCCACCATCCCCCGAGCCTCAGCGACATGAGTATTATGGGAGCAAGAGGTCCTCAAGAACAAGGTTCACTGATTACCAGCTTAGGGTGCTGCAAGACTTTTTTGATGCTAATGCCTACCCTAAAGATGATGAATTTGAGCAGCTTTCCAACCTGCTGAGTCTACCCACTCGAGTCATTGTTGTGTGGTTCCAGAATGCCCGGCAGAAAGCCCGCAAGAACTATGAGAACCAGGGAGAGGGAGGCAAGGAAGGCGAGCGACGGGAGCTGTCCAATGACCGCTATATCCGCACCACAAATCTGAATTATCAGTGCAAGAAGTGCAGTCTGGTGTTCCAGCGCATTTTTGACCTCATCAAGCATCAAAAGAAGCTGTGCTACAAAGACGAGGATGAGGAAGGGCTGTATGATAGTCAAAATGAGGACTCAATGGACTTCTCAAATGAATACTACACCCCGACTGGCTCCTCCTGCCATACCCCCATGCCCTCCTCCTCCAGCTTGTGCCCACTGCCCCCGTCCACTTCAGCCTTCTCCCACTTGGCCTCGTCCTCAGAGAAGGAGGAGGCCTCGCCCGCAAACACGTCAAACGTGTTCAACGAGAAGCCCAAGAACTCGGCCGAGACACTCTCTAAGCCGCGGGAGAACCAGGTGACTATCAAGCAGGAGAGTCCACAGCCACAACAGCAACTGCCACCACCACTGCAAGCGGAGACACAACAGCCGAGGCCATCTTCACGCGAGGAGAAGTCCCAGTCCACTCCAAAGACCCCCAAGCTCCACTCTCTGTTTCCTTCCCAGCAAAAACAGCAGTGTGGTCCCACTATATCCCAGGCCAGCCCAGCTCCTTCACAGAGCTCCCACATGACGCTCAATCCTCTCCTCACATCACCATCCCAGCAACAGCAGCTTGCTCAGCAGTTAATCCCTTACCAGTGTGACCAGTGCAAGCTGGGATTCCCCTCTTTTGAGCACTGGCAGGAGCATCAGCAGCTTCACTTCCTCACAGTGCAGAACCAGTTTATTCACCCCCAGTTCCTAGACCGTCCCATGGATATGCCCTTTATGTTGTTTGACCCCAGCAATCCCCTGCTGGCCAGCCAGCTGCTTTCCGGGGCAATGCCGCAGATGCCCACCAGCTCCGCCACCTCCCCCTCCACCCCCACCTCCACTATGAACTCCCTCAAGAGGAAACTGGAGGAAAAAGCCGGCACCAGTCCTGGAGAAAATGACAGCACACATAGCGGGGAGGAGCCCCAGCGGGACAAGCGGCTCAGAACAACCATCACGCCCGAGCAGCTGGAGATCCTGTACCAGAAGTACCTGCTGGACTCCAACCCCACTCGCAAGATGCTGGACCACATCGCCCGTGAGGTGGGTCTAAAAAAGAGGGTGGTGCAGGTGTGGTTTCAGAACACCAGAGCCAGGGAGAGGAAAGGGCAGTTCCGCGCTGTCGGGCCTGCTCAGGCTCACCGACGCTGTCCATTTTGTCGTGCCCTGTTCAAGGCAAAGACTGCCTTAGAGGCCCACATTCGCTCACGCCACTGGCATGAAGCCAAGCGCGCAGGCTACAACCTGTCTCTCGCTGGAATGTTCCCTGATCACGAAGGGATGCAGTTGAAGATGGATCCTCTGGACATTTCCAGCTCTCCGCAACCCCCATCCTCCAACAATGATGGACAGTGCTCCTCTCTCTCACCGGTGAGCAAAAGCATGGATCTTTCTCCTCAAGCTCTGTTGAGCCCAACGTCCATCAAGGTAGAAGGAATGGAGGACTTTGAAAGTCCCATCATGTCGTCAGTCAACTTGAGCTTTGATCACAACAAGTTAGACAATGATGACTGCTCCTCTGTAAACACAGCCATCACGGACACCACCACTGGGGATGAGGCAAACGCAGACATCGACAGTGCGGATGCAAAGCACAGTCATAACAGCAGTGACTTTCTGTCCAAGTCTGGGGGGCTGCCCCCTTCTGCCGAGAATGACGACCAGATGTCTTCAGGTCTAGTGAGCCCTTCAACAAGTTACTATGCCAGGGACTTTGAAAATGAGGCTGTGGTGGACTACAGTGAGACCTCAAGTATGGCAGACCCCTGCTCACCAAGCCCTGGGGCTTCAGGAAGCAGGAGCATCGATAGTGGTGACCGGCTAGGCCAAAAGCGTTTCCGGACACAGATGAGCAATCTCCAGCTGAAAGTGCTGAAGTCCTGTTTCAATGACTACAGGACTCCGACCATGCTGGAATGTGAGGTCCTTGGCAACGACATCGGACTCCCAAAGAGGGTCGTTCAGGTGTGGTTCCAGAATGCCCGCGCCAAGGAGAAGAAGGCCAAGCTCAGCATGGCCAAGCATTTTGGCATCAACCAGACGTCCTACGAGGGACCCAAGACGGAATGCACTCTGTGCGGGGTCAAGTACAGCGCCAGGCATTCAGTGCGAGACCACATCTTCTCCCTGCAGCACATCCACAAGGTGAAGGACACCATCGGTAGCCAGCTGGACAAGGAGAAGGAGTACTTTGACCCGGCCACAGTCCGCCAGCTGATGGCTCAGCAGGAAATGGACCGCATCAAGAAAGCTAACGAGGTCCTGGGACTGGCGCAGCAACAAGCCATGCAGCAGCAAGGGCTCTTCGACAGCCCCGCTCTGCAGGCTCTGAACCTCTCGGCAGGCTACAACGCCTTACAGGGGATTCCCCCTGTCCTTCTGCCGGGGGTTAGCAACCCTTCCTTACCAGGATTCACTTCATCAAACACAGGTACTGTATGTCAGTAACCTCTACATCACAGGGCTCACAAATAAGACCATCACATTTATCTGGACCACTATTTGGATACCATTTCAGAACTACGCAATATTACTGTACTAAAATTTCAGTGTAATTATTAGCCAGAGGAAAACTCACATATTTGGATTCTAATGTTAAGCATCACTACATTTTTGCATATTCCTCTTTTTAAAAATACTTTGTCTTTATTGATTGTGATATACACATTTATTAGACGTGAATCGGGGGAAAAAACAGACATTTTTCTCTGAACCATCTTGATCGTTTTACTGAAACTAGTTCAGTCTACTGTAATGCATTTTTTTTTCTTCTTCCCATAATAATGTAAAAACCATGCAGCTCAAAAAGTATCCATTTGCCCTCTCTGCTTTGTATTCGTTTGAATAAAGCCAAAAATATAAAAGGGGGGTAGACTTCCCTGCTCTCATTTTTAAGAAAATGGTGTCATTAACATATAAAGGGCTTAATATGCGAAGGTAAACTTCACACATGCCGTGATATCCCACGTTGTAACTAACTCATTATGAACTTGTTAAATAGAATGTGAATGCAGAAATCTATGCATTTTTATGTCCTTTTACTGCCTCAGTAAATTACATTCTGAGAAACATGTTTAATTTGTAGAACAATATGTTACCTTATGAAATGCTTTTGTCTGAAAATCATCTATAGATTCTGAAAATATAGTCAGAGAATACAATTGTTCTTTTTGGATGAATTGAGCTTTAGGTAATGGCCCTGCTTCTAATTTTTGTGTTATTTCTCGCCTCGTATCTTTCAGCTTTAACACCTCCAAAACCTCCAAACCTCCTGAGCATGCCAGGTGCCAGTGTCCCCTCGCCCAGCCTCCCCACATCTGGATTACCAAACAAGCCTCCCTCCTCTTCCTCTCTGGCCTCGCCCAGCCCAGCCCAGGCCACCACTTCCACAGCCCACTCTACCCCAAACCCAACCCCCACCTCCTCCACCACCACCACCACATCCTCCACCAACTCCTCCTCTTCCACCACGCTGCCAGGCACTCGGCCTGAACCCCCCAAAGAGCGAGACGCTGAGAAGGCCAGGGAAAGGGAGAAGCCCAAGGAGAAGACGGAGAAGCCCCCGACGCCGTCCTCCACGGGGGGCACCCCAGCACCCTCCACGTCCGCCGCCAGCGCCAAAAAAGAGAAGCCCGACCCCGCCGTTCCCGCCACCTCCATGCCGACGCCGGGCATGGAGTATGTGGTGGATCCTGCCCAGCTCCAGGCCCTGCAGGCTGCCTTGGCTTCAGACCCCACAGCTCTTCTTACCAGTCAGTTCCTGCCCTACTTCATGCCCGGTTTCTCACCGTACTATGCCCCGCAGATACCAGGGGCCCTCCAAGGCGGCTACCTGCAGCCGATGTACGGCATGGAAAGCCTGTTCCCATACAACCCGGCTTTGTCGCAGGCTCTGATGGGGCTGTCTCCAGGGTCTTTGATCCAGCACTACCAGCAATATCAGCAGAGCCTGCAGGGGGCGCTGCAGCAACAGCAGCGTCAACTCCAGCAGCAGCAGCAGCAGCAGCAGCAGCAGCAGCAGCAGCTGCAGCAGAAGCAACAGCAGCAGCTCCAGCAGCCAAAAGCAAGTCAAACTCCTGCCCTGTCCAAAACCCCAGAGACCCCAAACCACAAAGAACCTGCCAAAGATCCAGTGAAAGCTGAACAGCAGAAAGGCACTCCCTCCTGCGAGAACTCTTCTTCCTCCGCCTCCTTCGCTTCTTCCTCCTCCCACAAGAACCTACCCTTTGAGCTGCAAGAGACAGACCGCAAAGGCGCGGACCCCCCCCTCGACCAGTACATCGTCCCCAGAGTGCAGCACCGGCTGGCGTGCCGTAAGTGTCGAGCTGTATTTAGCAAGGAAGAGGCGGCCATCGGCCACCTGAAGTCCATTTGCTTTTTCGGTCAGTCTGTGGCAAACCTGCAAGAGATGTTACTTCGGGTCCCCGGCAGCAGTGGGAGCGCAGGAGAGGGCAGCCTATACGACTGCCTGGCCTGCAACACCACGCTGGACGGGGAGACATCGCTCAGTCAACACCTGGAGTCGGCCTTGCACAAACACAGAACAATCAAGCGATCAGCCAGAAATGCCAAAGAGCACGCTTCTAGTTTATTACCTCACTCTTCAGCCCGCTTCCCCGATCCTAACACCGCATCTACCTCGCAGTCTGCCTCCCACAATAACAGCAGCCCCCCTCCGCCGACGACGACATGCGCCACGACGCCGTCCCCTTCCGCCCCTTCATCCTCCTGCTCATCTTCCTCCGCGGCCACCTCCACCCCCCCACACAACACGGCACCCGCCACCGCCGCCAGCAAACCCTGGCCCCAGGCCCACGTCTCCAGAGCTTCAGCTGGGAAGCCCAACGTAGTCTCTCCTTCTTCTCCTCATTCATTTCCTCCAGTGTCCTCACCTTCAACGGTTACCTCAAGTTCATTGAGCACCTCAGGGGTTCAGACCTCGATACCAACAGACGTCTTTACCGACGAGTCTGAGTCTGGCGGCGGTCAGAGGTCAGCAGACAAGCTGGGAAGGCCGGCTGACGAGCCACAGCAGCCCAGCTGTCTCAAAGACAGTAGTAGTTGTAGTAGTACTCTTGCTAGCTTAGGAACGGACTCCCTCCGATTGTAAAAGAGCTTTCAACGACGGACAATATTTAAAAAATGTAAAAAGACAAAAAAAATTAACCGACAAAAGAAAAAAAAAACAATAATAAAAAGCAGCGATGTTTAAAAAAAAAAAAAAAAAGTTTAAAAATATACAAACCAATTTCAGAAGAAAAGATGTGTAAAGATTAACTGCAATTCCAAAGCTTGTAACCAAAAATTAAATGTTAATGGATTGTTTTCCCATATCAACATGCTGGTTTACGTTGATTACGTTGAACTAAAATATATATTTAAATATATATAGCTAAAATAAAGTGACTGCAGTTAAGTTTTGGAGATTGATAGCAGAATGCTGTACAGCAATGGACTGCCTCAAACGTCATTCAAACAGCCCCCTGATCCCTGCAAATGATGAATTAACAAGTTTGTTTAATTATTCCCACTTAATAGCACAGTAACAAAAGCCAGTATGTACTGTATGGGAGAATAGTCTTACATTTACAGTTTTCTTGCTATCTTAAGCATTCAGATACCAATGGCTTGCTAAAATAAGAAAAATAATGTAATGTCTATTTTATTCTCAGGTCAACAGCTCACAACGTTTTATTCTGTTACAGAAATTCATAGTTTTTTTGTTTTATTTTGTTTGTTTTTTTGTTCCCAACAGGAATCTTAAAATGTTTTGGCTATTAATTTAACTGGCAGAAAGTATTAAGAGAGAAAATCTCATGAAGGTATAGCTTTCTCGGGATTCAAAAAGGGTAGCTGATCTGCTAATTTTAAATATTATAAATCATTTTTGAAAGGGGAGAAACATCCCCTTTCACTTCACCCAGGCACGGAGAGTATTGCAGACTTGTTGGTGGGGAGAAAAAAAAAAAAGATTTTTAAAGTAAAAAATAAAAATAAAAAAATAAAAAAAACTTTCTGTATTTATGATAGATATGAACATTTTTGGTGTTAAGTAGATTGTTGCATTGGAAATGAATTTAAACAGTATGGTAGACTGAAAAAAATATTTGTGTATATTTAGCTTTTGTATCGTCCAACTTAAAAGGCGGTTCATTTGATGTTGTCTTGGTCATTCCGATAGACTAGATTATGGAACAGTAACAGATCTACTTTTTATTTCTGTTTTATTCTTAGCTGTTCAGCTGTCGTTCGCCCAGCTGCCGTTTACAGACTTGGCGGGATCTTTCCTTTCATTTGTATTGTTTTCTTTTCTTCCCCCCTTTCTTTTCTTGGTCGATACAATAGTGACAAAAAAAGGAGAAAAAGATTCTGGGGTGAAATTGTTTGGAGAAATTTTAAATTATGTTTGTGTTACCTTTGTGCACTTACCACTGTCTGACTGTTTTTCTGTCTGTTTTCCGCTTTCCTTCAGTTTTCTCTATCCCCCTGCGTTTGTAGATTTGGAGATGGCCTCTCTTGCACTACAAAGCAGATAACTTTGTTTCTTGTATAGTGTGGCTGCAGCCTTTCCAGGTTTATTTTTTTTCATAAGAACTTTTCCATGTTGTCATAGATGAAAATGAAAAAGAATAATAATATTAATAATAATAATAATAAGTCTCACGCTTTAAAACAAAAAGAGTATCCAAAGACAAAACACTTTCACCATTGGTGCATAAAGATGAGCAAAAGAGGCTTCTTTATACTTGATAATTTGTTGTTTTTAAAGAAAACAAAGAAAAACAAAGTTTTAAAATAAAGGAGTACGTGTCAGTTGCCCTTTTTGCTTCATTGCGAGCAGACAGGTGGCTTTAAACGTAAAACAACAAGAATACCAAAAACCAAAAAAAAAAGGCCCCTGTTTTTGCATTGTGGGAGTAGCACCATGAGAGAGCCATTGCTGTTTGTACGATAAAGGTTAAAAAGCTCTTTGTCTAACGTTTCCATCTCACGCACACACAAACACACACACACACTTTTTTTTTCTTTTTTTTAAATGTTTTTAAAGCAAATGTATAAGGTCTGGTCTTGGAGGACATAAGTTTTGCTGCTAATGTAGTTTTCGGAAGAAGAATACCTAGATTGCATGCTCATTTTGCTTTATTGGCAAAGCTTTAACAATAAAAAACAAAAAATCACTCCTCGCACCTCGACATCCTTTTTTGTTCTTGTTACGAAACGGAACTTTGACGACTGTGAATACATGTTCCAAAGGACAGTTTGGCTTGTGTTTAATTTAGAATTTTAGTTAAAACATTCTTTGAGCAGACCAATGTTGAAAGCCAATGATCTATATTGTACAGAACAGTGCATTCCAAATACAACATCCTTTTCTTTTTTTGTGTTTGTTTATAAGCAAGGACTGATTCTTTTGGTTTTTATAAGTATTCCTTCTGTTATTTAAACGATGACTGTAAGCTGTTGTGTAAATGCCCAGAGTCCCAGATTGGACTCCCAGTTCACTCACACAGATCTGGTGTGGGGGAGTTGAGAATATGAGAATTATCATGCAAAAATGATATTATAAAGTAATAGTGGTCACCAGAGTAATATGTACATAACACACGTCTGCTTCTCACATCCGTCTCACCGGGTCTGCTTCTCACATCTGTCTCACCGGGTCTGCTTCTCACATCCGTTTCACCAGTTTAGTGTGATCATGCCTCTCTGCTGCCAACAAGTCAGTGAAGGAACTAAAGGTCGTTTGGAAAAGAAGTTTGAAGCGGTGGGCTTTCTACCTGGATTAACTATCGCAGGTGTCTCTAGGCCCTTCAAACATTTCCCCACATAATCAGGAGATGTAGTTTCTAAAGGAAATTCTCGTCCCAAAGTATTGAAAGAAATTAACAGCTAGTGTTTTTCTTTTTTGGTTTGATGACAATGTCTTTTTGTTGTTGAAAGTTTAGGAGTCCGTATCTGCCTTCACGCCCAAAGAGGTTTGTCACGTCTACCGATTTCAATCGAAATGGTTGTACTCAAATATATCCTCCCTTCCCCAGAGAAAAAGAAAAAATAATTTTTTATTATTATTTCTTTGCACCAAAACCAAGACATATTAAAATGTGTGTAATTGCTCTTTGGCCACAAAGTGTATAGCATTTGGCCTACTTAAAACATCGCCACACCGCAGAAGTGTGTAGCATTTGGCCTACTTAAAACATCGCCACACCACAGAAGTGTAAGTGTTGCATCTTGCAGAAAAATGTGATTTTGTGTCAATACTAGCGCACGCAGTAGATATTGGGTTGACCTGATCTGCAAGCTTGCCGCTCCTCTAAACTCCTGTTCTCTGAAAAAAAAAAATTGTTCATATGATTATTTTTAAGAATCCTAATGTTGTACAGTTTATGCTTGAATGAATGCTTTTTTGTGTTATTTTTGTCTTCAAATAATGTCATAGACATTCTTTTTTCATATAACTATTTGTATGTTATTTAGGTTTCTCTATATTACTTTTTCCTCATATAAATTAACATGTAACACTAGCTTTAAATCTGAATTGCTGAAGTTTCCTCTTTTTTCTTTCTTTATACTACTCTTGACCTGGCCACTTTATAATGTGATAATGATCCATTATTTGTTCACGTTTATTGGATGCTTTTTGAACTCTAGTTTCCAACGGTTATTCTGTTTAAGGCTCTTCTACAGATATCCTTTTGGGTTTTCACAGCAGTTGCTGCTTGCAAGGACTGTGTATGAGGATGTGTGTGTTTCTGTGTGTGTCTGTTTGGCTGTGTGTGTTTCTGTGTTCTAAGGGCCAGCATCGGTTTGTTATTTTATGCATTTTATTTACACACCAAAAGAACTGAACTGAAAAGTTTAATTGGGGAAATAAATAAGTGAATATCAGAAAAATGGGATTTCAAAGAAAACAATAATCATCATATTAATGAGGATAATAGTTAAGCACGGAGCAGTTTTTAAAAATTAAAGCTTTATGCAGCTGCAAATTGATGATAATTTAAGGTGGTTCCCCTCATAAGTGTAAATTTTATCGTGGCAGAACACACAAGACCACAGCTGACATCGTTCTGAAAGAAGCGTCAATTCAAACGTTGGAAAACTTTATTTTCATGGACAGTTAAAGAAAGAAAAGGAGAACAATGGTATTGCTGTAGAGGTCATCCCCCCCCAACCCCTCCCCCCACTGTGAAAATAAACATGTATACAGATATAGATATATTTAAAACATCTGCTTTTTTAAGGAAGAAAAAATAAATACTCTGGGAGCTTTATGTTTTGTTGGGGTTTTTTTTTTTGGAGAGTTCACACCGATGTGAATGAGCGGCCATTTTGTTTGGTGGCGGGTAGTCCATACACAGCTGGTCATGGCAGCCTGAGGTAGATGGCGGCTAAGATAGCAAGTCGATTATTCACTGCAGGCAGTTCTGAGATGGGGACGGACTCTTGAACCAATAGTGGACGTGAAAAAGGCGAGGAGAATCTTGAAAAGCCAAAACTCCAGTAGCTGGAACCGCTATTTTCGCACTCTTTTTTTTTTCTCTCTCTCTCTTTCCGTCCAGGTCCGCTCTCCAGCTTTAATGTTTTCCGCGCCGGGGCGGAGGAGAGTGGGCCAGGACACGTGCTTTTGCCTCCATTTTCACCGTCCATGTTGATTGCTACCTGTCATCGATTTCTCTTGCTTCATCTCTGACTGACACACAGTGCTCTCCAATATGACAGCAGCTTGCTCTCTCTCTTTCTCTCTCTCTCTCTCTCTCTCTCTCTCTCTCTCTCTCTCTCATGGAGTCAACCAAACGAACCATGAAAAACCTGTTTCTTTATGGAAGGGGTGTGTTTTCTAAGCTGTAATTCTCAAAGAAGCAGTTAGAATTTCTTTTTTTTTTAAAAAGCAAAACAACCAAAATTAACAACAACCAAACTAACAACCAAAACAAACCATTTGCTCCAATTTCTAAGATGAACTGTTACGTGGAGCCCCCTCCCCAAATCCTCTTTGTGACTCCTGGTGCCACAATGTTTTTTTGTTTTTTGAATGCATAATTTTTTTTTCTGGTTTTCATTTTTGTTTTCTTGAATTATTCCTCCTCTGAGC
This sequence comes from Ilyophis sp. 1 JC-2022, assembly GCA_022702515.1. Lineage (NCBI taxonomy): Eukaryota > Metazoa > Chordata > Actinopteri > Anguilliformes > Synaphobranchidae > Ilyophis > Ilyophis sp. 1 JC-2022. Next base: position 50,171,263 of record CM040400.1, on the reverse strand, counting down.
CACACAGAAGCGTCTTTGTGGCTCCAGTCAGCCCACCTGAGGGTAGAAGAAACAGCCTTGCAATGTACAAAAAAGAGAGCAAGTTAAACCAAAAATGTTGTTCTTGATGTCTTTTCTATACTGTAGTCTTGTTAGCTTTTTTTTGTTACTGTAATTATATGATGAAGATTTCCAAACTGTACCAAATTACATGGAGACTAACATACAAAAACCACATGGAATTTCACTTTTAAAAAGAAACTTTTGTCACAAAAATCTTGTTGTCCTAGTTAAGTTGATTGTAGATGGTAATTGAATATACTCCTTTGAAAATATTTCATCAAGTATGTTTCTTGCTCATTGTGATACATTAAAAAAGTATGAGCAAAAATGTATTGTTTTCTTGTGCTACTTTTGTTGTGTGAGTGAGACGAGTACAGAGCAATCTTATTGTCCTGTTGCTTTACAGACACAATATTGCAAAGCTTTGTGCAACATGAGGGAAAACATTTGATGAAGTTGCATGAAGATGGTCAAGGTATTGATTGAGACCGAGGCTGTGTCCGAATCAGAGCCCTATCTATTGCAACCTTTGTACTGTGTACTAGCATACTGTATACTGCTTACTGTGTACTGTGTAGTGACATGCAGTATGCGAAAAATGTCCTCCATACTATTATCTGCAAAAACAGGGAAATAAGTATATCATCAGGGGATATTGAGAACACTCAATTTTCTGAATTGTCGCATGCTTAACGGCTTTAAAAAAAAAAAAAGTATACTCAACTGGCATACACAATAGCTGATTCGGACACAGCCTGAGTGTTTGTATGGTAGGGATGGGCAACTCAACTCCTCGTGGGCTGGTGTGGGCAGGTTTTTGCTGCCACCAGTTACCCTGGCTCAGTCAGATAATTGGTCAGATACACCGACACCGACTGACTCGTAAATTAGACTACAGTAAAACACTACAATACTGGCACAAGAAAATTCATCAGCTGCTGTTTATATTGCGGAATGTAGCTAAAATTTCAGATCTTGTAAATGATTGGGATAATTAAATAATTGGTAACTGGTGGCAGCAAAAACCTGCAAACACACCGACCCACAAGGCCTGGAGTTGCCCATCCCTGGTGTATGGCTTTCAGTCTAAATTTGTGTATTTTAGGTAGTCGTGCTTCCATTAGACTTGACTCCAGTTCATGGATTCGTATCTCTGGGTGATTTTTTTTTGTATGAAATTTTAAACCAGCCTTTCTAGTTTCCACATCTGGTTTGATCTTCATCCTGTCTTCAGACGTTATTACTCTCCCATCAGAACTAAGAGTTTTTTTAACCTTGTAATGGGCGGAGCTACAGTGTCCTTGTCAATCACTGAAGCAATCAAAAGATTTTGCTCTTCACAGAAAATAAACTATGATTGGTTCACATAAGTGCGTTGTTAACATTTTATACCTCTACTTAGTTTGGGGTTCATGAAAGTTCACTTAATACTGGCTCTTTGTAAAGGCTTTGTGAAATTCAAGCAGGGTGGTGTTCTGCTACACTTTCACACACCATGTATGCCGCCACTTGTTTGATCTTTTTCTGAGGGATACAGCCCTTTATCAGCAGCTTTCTTTGAGTCCCTTATCACTAAGATTTGTGGACAGGATTAATTAAAGCATATTAAGTAACAAATGTGGGGTAACGCTTAATGAGTGCTGGCTGCTAACGACTAATTCAAGTTGATTAAGCGAGCGAAAAAATGATAAGTCTAAGTGAGATGTGCTAAGAACACAGCGGCCACTTAATTCATTCTGACTTCCATTAGGAATCGAGTGTAACTTCCATTAGAGTAGCCTTCTAATTATAAAGTGACATTTAAATGGCTATGGGTAGTACAAGAAAGCATCATATTGACCAATCCGTGTGTGTGTGCGTACATGGTGCCAATCCTTCCAAGTGAGGAGAGTCTTTCTGCAGTGGGTCCCAGTAGGCTGTTCAACATGCACACACTTTCAGAATTTAGGAGGTCACCAATTAAACAATATAAAATGTAACATCTTTCCAAGGAACCATTTACCACAGCACGTTACAAAACTGATATGACTGATTAAAAGTCCATAAGGTAATGTGGAATGTTCATTCTGTGTCTGTTTCTGGCATACTGTGGCATTATAGAGTCGACCCTGCCTGATTAGACATAATTTCCCATAAAAAACAACATCTGAACTGTAACCGCCTGACTGACCAGAGGGGGCGCTAGAGAGTCATGAGTCTGGATATTCACTGCCTCTTGATACTGCTCTCCTCAGGAGATATGATGACTAATTATGTATTATCTCAAGGGACTCCTGACCACAGTGAGCATTAGCACTATCAGGTAAAAATGACTGCCTACCATATTTAAATATTATAAAATGGCCTTCCATTTCCTTTCAAATGGTTATGCATGTAGGATTTTGAGTGTTTGTATCCCATTGAAAGTTTAATGTTCATGGACTTGTATTGGTTTAAAAAGTTTTTTCAGTTTGACTCGCCCATCTACGCTGATGTTTTTTGGGCATATGTTTTTAGCCTTTTTTTTTATTTAATTTTTTACATTTTGTGACAGATTTTATTCATCACGCGTTAAGAGTAATTTGAGCTGTCGGGGTTTGCATGAATGCGCAGCGGTTGACAGAAGTGCAGTGTTAGTTTGACTTTAATTCAAAATGAGTCGGCCGCTTCTTGTGTGAAACAAGATGCTCTTTTGGAAAGCGAAACTTAAATCTGAAGGTAAGGGCTAAATGTTGGGGCCCCCGCACAGGAAACTGGGGTAAAACACAAGGCGCTCTTGGGTAAAACACGAGGCGCTCTGGGGTAAAACACGAGACACTGGGGTAAAACAGTAAAACACAAGGCACTCTGGGGTAAAACAGTAAAACACGAGGCACTCTGGGGTAAAACACGAGGCGCTCTGGGGTAAAACAGTAAAACACGAGGCACTCTGGGGTAAAACACGAGACGCACGAGACGCTCTGGGGTAAAACACGAGACGCTCTGGGGTAAAACACGAGACGCTCTGGGGTAAAACACGAGGCACTCTGGGGTAAAACAGTAAAACACGAGGCGCTCTGGGGTAAAACAGTAAAACACGAGGCGCTCTGGGGTAAAACAGTAAAACACGAGGCGCTCTGGGGTAAAACAGTAAAACACGAGGCGCTCTGGGGTAAAACAGTAAAACACGAGGCGCTCTGGGGTAAAACAGTAAAACACGAGGCGCTCTGGGGTAAAACAGTAAAACACGAGGCGCTCTGGGGTAAAACACGAGGCTCTCTGGGGTAAAACACGAGGCGCTCTGGGGTAAAACAGTAAAACACGAGGCGCTCTGGGGTAAAACAGTAAAACACGAGGCGCTCTGGGGTAAAACAGTAAAACACGAGGCGCTCATGCTCATAGTAAAGGCCAGTAATCCCTCGTGTCCTTTATAGTGGCCCCACTCTAATTTGATGGAATTGGTTTCATTCCCTCAGAGAAAGTTGCAACGTTCCTGCGACTTGAAATAAAACTTTCATATAAGCTTTAAATAACTGGTTATGCCTTATGGAGCTGATTAGTGTGCTGTATGAATCCTGTAAGCTTTGATTAACTGGTTATGCGTTATGGAGCTGATTAGTGTGCTGTATGAATCCTGTCCACAGTCGCATGCGATACAAATGATAGGTGTGAGGTGCGAACTGGTGCCTCACAAACAAGTTTTCTTTCAGGTAAATGTTCTCAGGCCATTGCTCCTCTTGACTTTAGTGCAACTTACTGTCGCTGGAAATAGGAATATTTGGGCGTGTTCGGGGGGACGATGGCGCTTCAGCCCCTGCCTATGTTTTTCGGCGGGTGTTGCAGAAGCTTATTTGTTCGCTATGCTTAGCCAATTAACATACAGCAGTACATCACTAATTAATTAAGAGCAACCTAATCAGATCCATGTAAAAAAGAACAAAAAAGGGAAGCAGCTCCTCTCCCTGTTGTTGCGTGCCCCTTTGCGTAAGCGTTTTTATTTCTTACTACTTTCTATCTTTCTTTCCTCCTCTCTTCCTCTCCTCTCTTCCTTGCTCTCCTCCCCTCCCTCAGACCCAGAGGTGAGGGTGTCTCCGCCGTGTCTGATTTGATCCCCCACCACCCTCACCCTGAAAGAACAGCCAGGCCACGCTCATTTAGGGCCACTTCAGAGCGAGCGTCCCAGGGGAGGGTGGTGGTGGTGAGACTGCCCTATCTACAGTCTCACACTCTTCCTCGTGGCCTTCCTCACTCCGTTCCCTTTCATCTTCACACACTTAACATCCCCGCTAATGGCTGCTCGCGCATTAGAAAGTGGCTTTTACTGGCAAACTTTCCTCTGTGAGGAGATTAAAGGATGTTTCCGTGCGGCGGCGGCGGCCCGCCGCCAGCCCTCCCGCCCTCCGTTGTTGCGCCGTCCCTGGGTTGGAGGCGGCTTTCGTCTGACCCGGTGGCCCCACGCGTTTTAGGCCCGAGTGGCTCCCGCTTTCATCATTCTTGTTGAATTGAAGATGGAACGTTGGGCGGCGGCGCAGCGGCTTCAGCGCTGAGAGACTGACCGAGGGAGCAGCTGTAAATTAGGGTTATTTTCTTTCTTCCCCCCCGTGACAACGGTTGTTATTCAGGCCGCGATGCATCCTACAGTCTGGGTCGATTCCTGACTGTGCCAGGCGAACGTTGGCAGTCACAGTCCCTGCGACCTGGGGAAAGAGAGAGGGTTTGGTCAGCCAGGGTATTCCCAACCTCATCCTCGAACCCTGTTAGTTGTTACAATTGTGATGGAGTGCTCCAGGGCCCCTGTTTGAGTACTCTGAAGTGACTACCGATTGACCGGGTGAGGTTTCTGCCAAATCGCACCTGTCCATACTGTAGCGATCAGGTGCAGGAAGAAAGGCGGGGCACAGCTTTAGAATTTTTTGCATGCGTCCCAAATTTGGGTATGACCTAATAAACTGGGAATAAATAAATAAAAATAAATAAAAAAGTAATAATACAAGAAAAGTAGTTTTGGTTCATTCTGTCCTTTCAACACACTGTTAATCCGGCACTGACATCTGGCTTCTGATTGGACAGGGTACCAGGAGGATCTCTCACATGGGTCTCACATCTCTTTTTCTATTCTGGTGTGGACAGTTCCTGCTTTCCCTGGCATGCTTTGGATTAGCATTAGCGCATTAATGATGCCTTCAAGCACGCCATTCTGAGCATATGGGGCCAACAAGTCACCCTAGACCCGGGGTCTCAAACTCCAGTGCTGGAGGGCTGCAGTCTCTGCTGCTTTTTGTGATTTCCTTTCAATCAGCAGCCATTTTAGGCCTCAGAAACAAGGCGTGCAGACACTTAAGCCAATAAATGACTTAAATTAAGCACTTAAGTGCAGGAACACATCAAAAACCAGTAGACCCAGCGGCCCTCCAGGTGTTAAGTTTGAGAACCCAGCTCGAGACCCTCGCAAGCACTTGTTTGTCCAATGAATGAGTGGATTGACTCATAGTAAATGAAGAGCAACTTTAACAATAGGAAACATTGGGAAAGTTGCTTTTGAAAGTCTGTTTTCCACAGTTTTGAAAAAGAACAAATTGTACTCCATTGGAACCAGAGATTAAAAGCCAATGTGTATCGTTACCCAGAACTCAGTCTTTTCATATTTGGTTTTTTCACGAGACATCAATGATGAATCAAGGTGAGATTTGTTTCAGCAAGGTTGTGATTGGGTTATGATTGGCCCTCTTCCCAGCCTCACAACCACAACACCCTACCACACCCCATCCCATTTTCCCAGTCCCCCCCCCCCCCACTGTCAGCATCAACTCCCGATTTATTTCTGAGTCGCGAGGACAGGTCAGATTCAATCTTCTGTGTCAGGGGCAAGAAATATGACGAGTGTAGGGAACAAAGATTTAAATGGGGGTTAAGACGCGTTCCCCTGACGACCCAAAATAGAGTCGAGGCCTCTTTCAAACAGCCCCCGACCCCCAATCGGAGATGCGTGAGACGGAAAGGGCTTCCTGGCCTGTGCCGAGCACCACCTGCACAGGAAATGCAATGACATTAAGAGGCCCTTCTCTGCTCACAGGCATGGAGAGAGAAGGCCGAGCTGCTGAGGGAGGGAGGCAGTGTAGTATAATGGTTAAGGAACTGGCCTTGTAACCGAAAGGTTGCAGGTTCGATTCCCAGATAGGTAGGCTTGAGCAAGGTACCTAACCTGCATTACTTTAGTATATATACATCTGTGTGAATGTATAAAATGCAAAACGCTTTCTGTCTGGTTAAGAGCGTCTGCTTAATTGCCTGTAATGTAGTCTAATGGAGTCATTTGTCAATTTTCCGTGTAGTTATTTCAAGATGGCGGTGTTGTCCCACTGATCCGGGGGGATGAGGGGGCGATTTTAGTGAGCGAGAAAGAAAGTTAGTCTTTTAGTGAAAAAATAAATCTCCCGAAATCTGTCAGGTGGATATGTGGATGCGGGATATCAGATATAGTGGGAGGGGTTTATGGATGACAAGCAGTCCTATAATCAAGGGGGTGTGGGTGGGTGGGGGTGTTGAGAGGAGACGTCTTTTTTTGTGGGGGTGTTGTACGTGAGGTACACAGAGGTATAGGCTCACAAGCAAGCAAGGTCTACAGGGTCCTCATTCAGCCATTGGCCGCTCATGTGTTTGCTACCGAAGTCCTCAGAAGCTAACTACTGTATCAGACCCACAGATACACCCCCACCGCCCCTCCCCCCCCTCCCCTGGTGAGAGAGCCCAGAGGAAGGTATGGAGTTTGTCTTGGCAGGCTGGCATACCCCCCCCCCCCCCCAGCCCTCCAGAGCAGGATCAGGTATCATGGTTTTCACAGCACCTTCTGGCTTCACTTAATAGGAAATGAAGTCCATCAGAAGGACTTTGAGCAAAACGGAGCAGAAATGAGGTCTGACAGGCAGGTATATTAGCCTGTGACGGCGGCCAATAATTCAGCCATCGCCCCAAACCGCCTGCCCCCCCACCCCCCAACCCTCACGTAATGAGGAGAATGTGTGTGAGAATGCGGCTCTGGGATTCTCTACCCTTGCACTGCCCTCTTTCTCTCTCTCTTTCACTCTCTCCCTTTCTCTTTCTCTCTTTCCAACTCCTTGCCTCTTCAAGTAAATTGCTTGAAGAAGAGAAGAAGAAAGAAAAAAACGCCTATTTTCACTTTTTATGCATGATAGTTTTTTTTGTGATGTCACCAGCGGTGTTCATTTCCACAACCACAAAGTAATATCGTACCTCCTGAGATTACAAAAAAAAGAGAAAAGCCTGGAATGTAGAAAAGTTAGAAAATTATTATTTTTTAAAAACACAAAAAAGGTTAGCCTTGAAACACAACCCTGGTTCATTTAAGCACTTGACTACAATCGAGCCAGAAACCAAGATAAAAGAACAGAGTTTCTTATTCTTTTGGCATCGCATGAATAATACTAATATTGATAATTATAATGAGAATAACAAGAGGCAAGCCAAGCTCCTTCTGATCTGTATGGGTTGGAAGTTCCCAGTCAGAATGCCGTGTTCCCAGACTGATGCATTGGGAATAGGCTGACAGGTAATGTATTTAAACCCTTAAAAGCTCACTAGAGGAAGCCAGTTTCACAACCAATCACAACAGTTCTCTCAGCGGACCAGCCCAAAACCCTTATTAAGAACATACTCACACATGCACGCACAAACGCATACGCACACTGACTCACACATGCGCACATGCACGCACACAATAACTAGTGTATATCAGAGGCTAAACATCACATCGCCATTCTCATCTCCCGTCCTGGGGTATATTGTTCTTTTTAAGCGGGAGTCTGCATAATTGAGCAAACTTTTCTGTGTGTTTTTGCACCACTATCACGCATTGTGGCCTTGCATGGAATGGTTTACAGCGTGGGAATGGAGGGGGTGAGCGAGAGTACGAAGGGGAAAAAGGAGGAGGGGGTGGTGGGGGGTGAGAGGTGCCGCGTCAGATTTCACATGTGGATTTTCTTTTGGGAAAAGAGCCAGCGTTCCGCAAAGAATTCCTAATGCAATAATTGCACTGAGACCTTGCTCTTATTAACACGACTCCAGCTTTCTTTAGTTAACTTTTTTCTCCCCCAAAACCCCCCACCCTTTTTTTTTCTCCTTTAACAGAATTCAGTTGTGTGCTGCTGCTGGAAGGGCCTGTCGGACTGGGGGCCTGACCCAGGGTACGCCGGTCTAATGATGCCTGGATGAAAGAGCCGGTCTCCCGTTCCCAGGCTGGCCTGTTAGGGGGCGCGGGGCTGTGAAATGGGGAGATAATAAAGACCAGGTGTGCCTCGGGACCAGAGGCTCTCTCTCTCTCTCTCTCTTACCCTGCCCTACGCTCCTCTCTCGCCAGGAGGGAGGGTGTGGAGCTGCTCCACCCTCTATGCATGCCACCGGTACCACTGTGCCCCCTTTCTGTGTGTCTGTCGTTCACTCTGGTCTTCCCTGACCCCCCCCCCCCCGTTCTTTGCATGGTGCTTTACATTAAGGAAGATGTAGATTCTGTGTTCGGGAATTATGGGTAAATGTGTTCTTTCTTCTTTCTTTTACTTGAATGTTAAATAGAATTATAATATCATCACAGTTCTTGCATTCTAATGTGACACGGATTTCTACCAATGAAGAAAATGGAGAAAATGGAATTACAAAGACAATCTAATATTTTTGAAAAACTCTTTTCTCACAAGGATAATACACCTATGCCTAATTAATATTAAATATTTTTAGATACTGACATGATAAGCTTTTTACATATTTATGGTCAGTTTACTGCTGCTTTAGATTAGTGTTCGAGCCAGAATGCTCAAATATCAAGTGTTCAAAATGAAATTTAGTTGGAATTGCATAATGGAAAACCATCATCAATTCACTATGCCAAAACTCACTCAGCCTAATGAAATATATTCAGCTCTTATTTTGCGTTTCGTCCGTTTCCACGGCTACAGTACTGAGGGGAATAGCTCGCAGGTCCACAGGTCATACATACTGCTCGGAGTGTGTGCACGCCGTCTCTGAAAAGACCAACATTTGCACAGTTATCTTTACTCCACAATGGCTCTATTTGTTCGGCGTTTAGCCCTTGTAGCCTACGCTAATCTGAAGTAGGGAAGTTTTAAAGGAAAGGTCAGCCGAGATCGGCTGTGAAAGCGTGTCTAATCAGGGCGGACAGCCCTCGCAAAGCGCGGCTGTAATTACAGTCTAATTAGCTGGCACTTGATTAAATCCAGCGCGCTATTTAACGTCAATAATTTAACCCTTGTGGTAGTGCTTTTTAAAGAAAATGTTTTAACGGGCGGAATCGAAGCTCTGCAGCGATGAGGTCTCCTCAGTGGATTTGCGTGTCGGGTTGATTCGGGTCGATTCGGGTCGGGTCCATGGGAGGGCATCCCACCCCAGTGAGCAATCCTACTGTACCCACTCGCTGCTCAGTTTTAGTTTTTTTTTGTGAATCGGCACAGCGCCGGTGCACTACCACACAGGATTCAGTGGCAAAGCAATTAGCATCGTAATCATTGCCTGTTCTAAACTACGCCAGCCATTTAGCACCAAAGTCAGACTCACTAAACAGGTATTCAGCTCAGTTCACCTAATGCTGGAGAATAACACTGATATTATTCCTCTATGAATATTCATAAATGGGCGTGGCCACCATGCATATTGTACAAAGCTACCAGTGCCCATCAGTGTTTACATGAGCACCCAGAACCTCCAACAGCTGGAAGCAGAGAGGGTGGGGGTACTTAGATGCCGGCAGTGTCCTGCTTAATGGACTCTGACTTGTATCCATGCCTCCAGGTTCTCTGTGGGCAGCTCCTTCCCCTCCTCGTGCATCACCGCTATGCTCCACCCACACCCCACCCACACGGGGAGCACGACAACGGAGCGCGTGCGCACCTTGCCAGTGTTCTAGAACACGGCCCGTTGTTCACTTCACACACTGCCAAACCCCAGCATGGCGCACAAACGGGAAAAGCGCTGGGTCGAAGGAGAGGCAAATCCATCGCCGATGACGAACTTGCGGTCTCGTCCGGCAAATGGCTAGCGGTGGCGTGTGCCTGGGTGAACTTCACCCCTGCGTGGCACAGGTGGACAAGGGCAGCTGGGTCTCTTTGCTTTTCACTAGTGATATTAGCCTGTGTTTGCATCCAATTTTGGGTATAATTTTACAAGCTCTACTTGATCAAGCTCCTGAAATTAAAATTATTTTTGAAAAAATAAATTTAAAAAAGCCTAATCAAAAAGTATTTTTTTGAGAGGAAACAAACTGTCAGATGCAAAGGTAATCATTTCGGAAGAATGAGAATATTGCAGAGAAACAGATTTCTATTGGATTTACTTGGCCTTCCCCTTTGAAATGGCTGTCTCGTAGGATTGCTTATGTTGTGAAATAAAATGTAATTCCGTTTTTGACATGCGGGACTTCACACCAAATAGATCAAATTTTGCCATTGTGTTTATTATAGAATTCTACACCGAAAAGAGGGAGGGAGGGGTTCTTCTTTGAGCAGGATAAAAAAGCCTTGAAACGTTACAATAAAAGTTGAAAGGGAGGGGGTGTGTCGGGTGGGTGGATGTAGCTTGTCTGTAAGGACTTTTCTGTTTTAAGTAAAGATTACTGTCACCTTAAGAACCGTAACAATCCAACAATCTCACTGCACAGTGTTTTTTTTCTCTCTTTGGAACATGAAATTGTTTACAGATTTTAGGAGTTACTCACGCAATGAGCACTTTTTTTGACAAAGGCTGGAGTGCTGAAAGGCTTAGACAGTGGAAACTCTGTGAATCATGGCCTTACCGTATCCATACTGTGTGCTGCCTATGCTAGAATGCCACTGGTTGAACAGAAATTCACTAAAGAATAAGCACCTCTAAGGTTGAAATCTGGCTCTTGGTGAGCACTCGATGAAAGAATTTTCCCCCGCTGTTGGAGAGAAATTTAAAACATGTATATTTTCAGAGACTGAAACTTTGATCGAACTTTGAAACAACTGAACTTTGGTCGAACTTTGGGTTGTGTAGTTACCTGGCCATGATATGAGCCCAAATGTTGGCGAAATATGTTCGTTAGTTGCTCTGTGCTCCCCTGGGGTGATAATCCAGAATAGGATATTTGTCGCCCTCCATTCACTTCTGTAGGGCAGCTAAAACAGTGTCTGTGCACTCCTGTACTGTACTGGGAAGAGTGACTCTGCCGCCTTTTATATTTTTACACTCGTATCTTTGTACATGTATTTGTGTCTTTGCACTCATTTCTTTGTCTCTGAAAACATCACTCCATAGCCTAGCTTCCCTCGTTGTTTTTTTGTTTTTTTGCAATATCTTTATAGATGTTTTAGTTGCAAACAATACGAGACCAACAGGTGTGTGAAAGATAACTTCCCTTGTTTCTGCCATTTTCAATTTTGACAAAAATTACACCCCACTCTTCCCCAATAGGGGGCCACCATTTTCACACTGGTAAAGTGTGCAACATTATCTCCTCTCTTTCTTCTCTATCTCTCTCTCTCTCTCTTTTTCTCTCTTTCACACATGATCTGATACAGACAAACAGGGCTAGGGGGGCAGGACAATCAATCCAAGGTCATTGAACATGCATTTAACTTTTGGTGGGTTGTTGCTGTTTGAAATGAATAAGTTAAAACGGTTAAAAAGCTGTGGTTATCAGCTCAAAATAACAAATGCAGGGCATTTTTTTCTCTTCCTCCCATTCTCTCTCTTTCTTTCTCACTCTCTCTTTTCCTACATCTCCTCTCGGTCTCACTCTATATATATATCTATAGAGTGAGACCGAGAGGAGATGTAGGAAAAGAGAGAGTGAGAAAGAAAGAGAGAGAGAATGGGAGGAAGTGAAAAAAAAATTATATATATATATACACATTTTTTTTGACCAAACGTCCCCTCCTGACTACTGTAACGAGGTATGATGTATTGAGCCTTAGCTGTTGCCATGGAGACCACAGTCCCCTGTTACTTGTCATTAGAGCACAAACAAGCGCTGGCATTTAATGTCATTCCAGTTGAGATCGAGAGAGAGAGGATCTCTGTAAATAGAAATAGATTGTTTTGTAGATTTGTATTTTATTATATTTTGATTTTATTCTGTTCTGTTTTGGGTTTCTCATTAATCAGTGTGTGTGTGTGAGTGTGTGTGTGTGAGTGTGTGAGTGTGGGCGTGTGTTTGCATGCAGGCGTGTGTATGTGTGTGTGTATATGGGCGAGTGTGTGTATGTGTATGTGTATGTGTGTGTGTGCAGGTAAGGGTGGGTGTGTATGTTTGGGTGTGGGGTGGGGGTGTGTGTGTGTGTGTGTGTGTGTGTGTGTGTGGGGGGGGGGGGGGGGGGGGTTTGGGCTGCGTATCTGTGTGTATTCTGTCCCTCCAGAACTGAAGGATGGGTTCTGCATGACAAAATGGAGTCCGGACGCCTCATTCTAATGCCTGTTCAAAAGATCCTCTCTCTTCAGCTTTATATACTCCCCTTTCTTCATTTACATTTTATTTCTCTTCTCTTTCTTTTTTATTAATTATTTTTCTCCGTACAGGCATTTCCCCCCCATGTGATTTTTCAACACATTTATTGAGTGTTATCCATTGCAATTCTACATAGAAAAAAGTATTACTAATAATTAATTATTGTATTAAGGAAAGTGGATAATGGAGAACTGGTGTACTGTAATAAGTGGCCACTAGGAAAACATTCCTTTGTTTGAAGGTACATTTTAAAGGACAATTTATAATGCGTCAAACTATATAAATGATACTACCGGTGAATAACATGCAAAATGTGGACTGATAAGCAGATAAATCTTTTTAATTGTGTCATTGTAAGTTTATTTTTTTAATTGATTTTACTAGAGAGGTAGATTTCCAGAAGAAAGGAACTTTTTCTCTGTCTCTTTCTTTTATCTTTCACCCCCTTCTCCCCCCCTCTTCCTCTCTCTCTACCGCCCCCCCCCCCCACTGTCTATCTCCCCCCCCCCTCTCTCTCTCTCTCTCCCCCCCCTCTCTCTCTCTCTCTCTCCCCCCCCCTCTCTCGCTCTCTCTCCCTCCCCTCTCTCTCTCTCTTTCTCTCCCTCTCTCTCTCTGACCTCTCTGAGGTGGTGTGTTCGGACGACCAGTCAGGCCGGAAATGCGGTCAGCCTCTCCCTCTCTGTGGAAGAAATTAGCGAACGATTAAGATGAGCAATGAGTTGTCATAACAGCGTTGAGATGGCCGTAAACGTTGGGGTGTCGGGGGAAACCTCGCAGGCAGGTCATCAAACACAAGCCGCAAAACACACAGCGGGAAGGCGAGGTGAGGCGATGCGGGGGCGCTTCTGGAATTTTCCACAGGTGCACTCCCTCTGGAGTTCCCTTCACCCCCTTGTCAACGCCCCCCCCCCCCTCCTCCTCCCCCAGTTTTCTATGAAAATGTACCCGCCCCCACCCCTTTTACTGTCTGTCAATCTGCTCAGAAAAACAACAAATCAAGAGCCCTGCTGATGGATACTTTGTGTAAACGGCAGCATCTGGTACACAGGTACTCATCACGGAGCCAAAGTTCGTCACTTGACCCCCTGAAAGCAAAGGTTGAGAAAAAAAAAGCCTTTCATGCCATGTTAAGATGTTAAGTATATGTCATTGTTGGTAGTGTGTATGTGGCTACACATGTGTCAGGGTGGACCCAGGCATACGAAACACCATGTGAGATAAAATACTGCCACTGTATGGACGTTTGAAAATGCGCGTTTCATAAACATGTCATGCACAACAAGTGTTGGGGTACAGGCCCCATCGCACTGTGATTTTACACGCTACAAATAGTATGTATTCAAATCTGTGCTCATTTTGGAACAGCATAAGATACGTATTATAAAGCCAGTGTGATCGTGAGATACATTCGTGTGCACAGCTATACTTGTGACGACAACCTGTGTAGAGTCAGCCAGCCTTTTGTACATAAACCCCCTCGGTCTTCATCTGTGAATGTTGATTTTGCAGATACTTAGTGGCACAAATGTCCCACTGCAAAAACCCGCCATGACAACCGTTCAATAAATATGCTGTCGAGAACCAACACAGGTGTCCCAGCAGCCCAGCCCAGATGACAGTTTGATTTGTAGAAAAACTGTTTTGTGTCTGTGGCTTGACTTTCTCTCAGTCACTCCCAACCCCGCCCCCCACCCCACACCTCCACCACTTTCCCCCTTTCCCTGTCTATGCCCCCCCCCCCCACCCGCCCCTCCCTGTCCAGCTCAGTGATAAATAATACCATAGTAACAAAAGATGGAGCTCTAAGGGGACGGGACATTTACAGCACTCTGAGCTGAACCTGGATCTATTTCTCTCTACTGTGGGATATACAGTACGTACACTGTTTGTGTGTGTGCGTGTGTCTGCGTTTGTGTGTGTGCGTGTGCGCGTGCGCGTGCATGTGCGTGTGCGTGTGTGCGCGCGCGTACGAGTGACCATTTCCAAGTTTGTGCATTTGTGTCCATGGTGTCATACACCAAAGGAATTACAAAGGATAAAGATAATGAGAGGACACAATTACAGTCTTCACAAAGTGCAGGTGCACTCTGGGTAATAGAGAAATATACCAGACAGGAACATTAAGTGAAGACCAGGGGAAAGAGAGCTTTTCGTTTTACCCCCCTTTCTCTCTCTCTCCTTCTCTCTCTCTCTCTCTCTCCTTCTTTCTCTCTCTCTTTTTCTTCCTCTAGTGTGGAGAACAAAGCAGAAGAACAGCAGGAATCGCAGCTCTGCTCCAAACAAAAGCCATTATTCTGACACGTCTGCCTATGAGGCGGACGGGACTGCCACATCTGGATGCAATAAGAGAGACACACGGAGAGGAGTACGGCAGGTCTAATGTACTGCATGAGGGAGGGAGGGAGTGAGAGGGAGGGAGGGGGAGAGAGAGGGGGAGAGAGAGGGAGGGAGTGAGGGGGAGAGAGGATGGGAGAGAAGGAGAAAAAGGAACAGAGAATGAAAGAAAGGGAGAGAGAAGAGAGAGGGAGGGGGAAGAGGAAGAAAGGAGAGATGAAGAGAGTGAGAGAGGGGGGAAGAGGAAGAAAGGAGAGATGAAGAGAGTGAGAGGGGAAGAGGAAGAAAGGAGAGATGAAGAGAGTGAGAGAGGGGGGAAGAGGAAGAAAGGAGCGATGAAGAGAGAGAGAGGGGGGAAGAGGAAGAAAGGAGAGATGAAGAGAGTGAGAGAGGGGGGAAGAGGAAGAAAGGAGAGATGAAGAGAGTGAGAGAGGGGGGAAGAGGAAGAAAGGAGAGATGAAGAGAGTGAGAGAGGGGGGAAGAGGAAGAAAGGAGAGATGAAGGGAGAGAGGGAGGGCAGGGAGGACACAGTGTGTATTTGTGGGGCTGCAGACTAGTGCCAGATTAAAACTGAAAATGGAAGCATATAAAAGCTGCAAAAGACACTTTGAGATTACAAATGAAAAGTAGCAGTAACAGCAGCAGCAGTAGTAGCAGTAGTGGCAGCAGTAGCAGTAGCAGTAGTAGTGGCAGCAGCAGCAGTAGTAGCAGAAGCAGTAGCAGGAGTAGCAGTAGCAGTAGCAGCAGCAGCAGGAGTAGCAGTAGCAGTAGTAGCAGCAGTAGTAGTGGCAGCAGTAGTAGCAGCAGTAGCAGTAGCAGTAGTAGTAGCAGTAGCAGCAGCAGTAGCAGTAGCAGCAGTAGTAGTAGCAGCAGTAGCAGCAGTAGCAGTAGTAGCAGCAGTAGTGGCAGCAGCAGCAGTAGTAGCAGTAGTAGTAGCAGTAGCAGCAGCAGTAGTAGTGGCAGCAGTAGTAGCAGCAGTAGCAGTAGTAGCAGTAGCAGTAGTAGTGGCAGCAGCAGCAGTAGTAGCAGTAGCAGTAGTAGTGGCAGCAGTAGTAGTAGTAGCAGTAGCAGTAGCAGTAGCAGGAGTAGCAGTAGTAGTAGCAGTAGCAGCAGCAGCAGGAGTAGCAGTAGCAGTAGCAGCAGCAGTAGTAGCAGCAGCATTAGCAGCAGCAGCAGTAGTAGCAGTAGCAGCAGCAGCAGCAGCAGCAGTAGTAGCAGTTGTAGCTGCAACAGCAGGGTCATGCTCTGTACAGGAGGAAGTGAAGACCTAGAGTGGTATTACTACTTCCACTCTAGGTCTTCCCTTCACTCTGTACAGAGCCTGTTGCTTCATCCGGGCTCAGACTAGCATGCACATCCAAACATAGTCCATAGCGCTAGAAAACTGTGTCACCTGTACTGCTGGTCCAGGTGAACTAGAATGGCCTGATCCATTAGAAATTGCACTATTGCATAATAAATGTCACCCCACAGGACTCCCAACCAGAGCAGCAATGGAAAAGTCAGGATTCGATTCTGGACGTTGAACAACATGACTACACCAAGAAGTTGTGGTAATGTTAGAGGCTTTGGTTGTCATTTAAAAAAAAAAAAAAAAAGTCCTACAGTGCGACAGAGTCATTGTAATAGGATGTGTGATATTTACTAAGGACTTCCGTTACATTCTATAGAATATTTGTGTTGAAATTATGCAGTGTTAGCAAACCATATAGGTAAGGTAAGCTATCAGTACAACTTTTTTTTAATGCTACAGTGTTGTAGCTACTGCTGTCAGAAAGAGCAGGACTCAGTCCACATTCAAGCGGGGGGGGGGATTATTTCGGCATCTTTCCCAGACTTTTCCTCTTAAGTTTCTCTGTTTTCCTGTAAGCAGCTAAACTGAGATTCCATGTTCCTGCAATGAAAAGTGACAGGAAATTGACTAAAGCACTGGAAATCAATGGAAAGTAAATGTGCCTCTTAAGTACAAGTGAGCTGCTCTCTCTCTCTCTCTCTCTCTCTCTTTATGTCTGTCTCTCTCTCTATCTCTCTCTCTGTCTTTCTCTCTCCATCTCTCTTTCTCTGTCTCTATCTTTGTCTCATTTTTAATGGTGAAATCACACACATCTTTCTTGAGTTTGTTGATCCTGACAATTCACTCCTCATTTTGCATATACTATGTGGGCATGTTTATTGATTTTGTATTTATAGAGACATTGCCGGAAAGGAAGACGTGAAAATAATGAAGTCATAATATGAATAATATTAATAGGTTAAAGACTGAATACAAAATGTACTGAGGAACATATTTTTAAATAAACGTCCAAATATACTGAAATATTATATGCATAACAAGCACTTCTCCTTCAAAGTGCAATTTCATACTTCTAGAAAGGCATGCACTGTTCTTGAGAATATTTAACATTCTAAATGTAATTTTGTAAGTACGATAAGGAAATTACGCGTACAGTAGACTATGTGCATTTAAATATATATCTGCAAACAACAATCATTTTCTGATTTACTAATAATTTACAAAATATATTTTTTTACCTTTACTAAAAGGATTTCCATATATTTCTGATCTTAGATTTGAGAATGGTTAAAGGTAATAAAAATACGGTTTCCCTTAACGTTTCCGTTTTTAGTGTGGAAAGACGTGAGTAGCCTATGACATCTGTAGCTACTGAGGCTGCTACCTGCGGACATGATTTGGGAAGACACAAGTTGATTTTATTCAAATTAACAAATGTATTGGACATGATCACTGCGACCATGGTTGACCACCACGCTTCTGAAGTAAAGCCGTATGAAGAGTTATCTTAGGGAATCAATTACACAACGTTTCTCCGTTTTGGAGAAGGGAAGCCTCGCTGTTTGTACCGATCGTTTTCCGAAGGCGTATTTTGAATTCGCAGCGTGGCACCTTCCGTGACTGCAAAAACAATTCCGAAAAAAAAACAGGAGAGTAAAATTGTAGCGTAGGAGTAGTTTCCTCTGTGCCATGCAGACAGAGGGCCGCATGCGCTCCGACTGGATCAAAACGGCACAACTGATTTATACTTCTCCAAATGATGTTCCTGTAATTGAGTCAATTCCCTCCAAATCCATTTACCATGTTTGAATGAGGGCCGGGGAGCCTTTTGATGATGTAATGCCTCATACAGATGCCGGTTTAAAAGACTTTTATTCTTTATCCAGACGACCGTTGTCCCACGGTAGATCAATGAGGATGGTGCTAGATCAATAGTATTACATACAAAGCCCTGTCACTGTCCCGCAAAACAAAACTGGCACACAATCTGTTTTTCTGCCAACTAACCCGCAAAAATGCCGCAGGAACGTGAGACCACAGCGCATACAAACCCGGCGCGCCCCCGAATCTCAGGTAGACGTCCCTTTCAAAGGTACATTTAAAACGAATGTTCATTCCACCTGAATATTTCAATGCATGCAGCTGATGTTTTGCGCGTTTGTTCTCGTGCTAATTACAACAGCTCGCCGGTATTTATTTTTTAATGAGCAAGCAAACCATTCCTAATCTATACTAAAGGGATACAATTAAAACGTGTGACCGCTGTGTGTATGCGCGTGTGTGCATGTATGTGGATTGGGAAGGGGGGGAACATGTTTTATGGCAAGCTGTGTAGACACCTGGCTGTGCGGCTGTGATGTCCTGTGCCTCCCTGTTCTATGTATGATCACGGCGCATTCATATGAAACCATCAAACTGAGGGGTAAGGAAGGTGGTAGGAATGGAAATTATAGCAAAAATGGAAAAGCAGCACTCTCACCCTAACAACCAAATTTTGTTTTAAAAAACAAACAAACAAATCAATTGTATTCTTGTACCTCTACAGTATCACTATCACACACACACACACACACACACACACACACACACAACATGCTGAGACTGTTGACTCTACGGGCAGGGAGGGGTTAAACACATTGCGCCATAAAACTGGAACTGTTCATAAAATGGAGGAATAAGAAGCAGAAATAATATTTCAACTATGATTAGTTCATCCGCAGGGCACCTTGTGCGATTCGGAGAGGGGGGTGTGGAGGGAGGGGGGGTGGTATTGTGCACGGCGAGCAGTAAATTACATCTAGCCTTTGAATGATTTCTGCAGATCCCATTACGACAGGGGGGAGCTGGGGGGGGAGACGCAGCAGAACGAATCGGATGAATTCCTGTTTCCAGCTGTCCAAAAAGAGGAGGGAAGGAGATCTGCGTGTATCTGTGTGTGTGTGTGTGTGTGTGTGTGCACGTGTTTGTTTGTGTGAGTGTGTGTGTTGGTCGGTGGGTGGTGAAGGCAATAAAACATGCATTTTTTTTGCCAATTAATTATGCTGTCATCTGTTCACACAGGTAACACCTAACTGCATAGTTTATATTCCATCCATGTTTCATCTCTCCTTCTCTCCTCCCCTGCCTCCCTCCTCTCTCTCTCTCTCTCTCTCTCTCCTTCTTTCCATATTTGAAAAACAAATGTGTATCTATCTTCTCTCTTTATCTTTCTCTCTCTCTCTCTCTCATTTAAAATCAGCCGAAGCTTGGCGGTTCTCTGAATATTTGAGAAGCGCTTGTCTGCCATTCGTCACTGTGACTGTTGATGACTGTCTGACACTGGAAGCTGCATATCTGTGCTGCTGGATCAACAGGAGAATCATGGGAAATTGAGAGGGGGGGGCAGCGTGCGTACCACAACTACCCTTTCCTGCCCACTCATCGTCCCGGGGTTCCGTTTCCCAAATACGGGTTTGTTGTCCGCCTTTCGTATTTCGCTGAACTATTAAAGCAAAAGAAATCTCCCCTCACAGTAAAATCTCCAGTGTTAGTACTATAATGTTTATTAATACGACTGTTAATAAACAGAGTACATATGAGAACAATCGGGACTATCCAGTATTTACTCTGGAAGAGTTGATTTCACACTGAACGTTTAACTGCATTTTGATAAATGCATGTTTTGCTCATGTTTATCATGGGAGTAATATGCTTAATGCTGCTTAATTCCTTTTTTGTCGGCTTCAATTCAAAGTTTTTACAGTTCTGTCATACTGGTCTTCTGTTTTTGTTGAGATATTAACATGCCACCCCTAATGCAGAATACCATGGTCCCCCGAGCTAATCTTACAATAGACAGAACATTGTTCATTCTCTACATTCACAGGGGAATGCTGTAGGTATCCGCGCTTACCGAAATGGAATGTTCAGCAATATTTTGATAAAAAAGATATCATTACACCTCACACTATATTGGCAAACCTACAAATTATACTAAAGGCTCATTTGGAAAGGGGATATTTTCTTTCTCTTTGACATTGAGCAACCACATTTTTGATTATAAATAATAGCAATACTAAAGCAATAATGAACAGAATCAGTGTGCATATTTGAGTAATTACAGGCTGGCATTTAGCGGATCCTCTTAGAGGAATTTACACAACATCTTTGAAAAAAAAGAATTTTTAAAATATATACATAGTATCCATTTATACAGCTGTTGGATATATATATATATATATATATATATATACTGAAGTAATTGAGGTTGAGTGCCTTACTCAAGGGTATAATGGCAGTGCCCTACCTGTGAATCAAACCTGCAACCTTTAGGTTACAAGCCCACTTCCCTATCCATTATACTACACTGCCGCCCTATTTAGACAATGAAACACAGGATTAATATGCGCCTCCATGCAGTAATATGTGAAGAAGTGGGATCGTTGCCTGATGCAAATACTCAACAACCCCTAATCACCAATCTGTGATTGGGGAGGGTCTCCTGTGAACGTTTATTTCATTACAACTGTCACTGGGGTCCATAGTAAAGACTGCATAATGACAATCTCCATATCTCTGAAGTAATGACCGCCTGTATTCTGCCACGGAAAGCGATGTGCCGTTTGTGAACCTGTGTGTTCTAAAATGGCCGAAGGGCAGAGGTGAAATAGACTGCTATTGAAAACTTGCAACCACCTGCCAATTGGGGCCTGACCCAATAATAGTGGTTGTTTCGGGCCCTGCTACCGCCAGGGGCCTTCATCATTAATCTAAAAATATATATATATTACTTATAATGTTGGGTTGGGTAGCCCCAAAATAAAATCCTGATTAGGGCCCTCAAAGGTTAGGGCAGGCAGTGCTTCCAAATGTCTAAAATGGGTTTGACTAGAAAATGAAAGAGTCTGTCAAAACAACTGTTAGCATTGACCACTTGTTTGCAGAGCTCAGCGTTCTGTGAGTGTGCAATAAGAAAATGGCCGCTCGCAAGCATGTACACAACTCACATATCTTCCTGCATAGCATTGACTGTGGAGAGTTGGGGTAGCATCGCAGTGTAGCCTCTACAGAACTGGACTGCCAGCCAAAAGTTCAAATGTTGAAATCCCATGGGAAGCAATCAGTTCATTCATCCATTATCTATATTGGCTTATCCAGTCCAGGGGCGCGGTGGGCTGGAGCATTTCCCAGCATGCACTGGGCACAAGGCAGGAACATCCCCTGGACAGGGTGCCTGCCCAAAACACATGCACACAAAACACAATGCAAAACAGAGCAATGATGATTTCTTTAATACAGCTAATGCGTGGGTTTGTAAGGTTTCTCACGAGTCTCCCAACGGCCTCTACTGTTCTGTGAAAGCTGTCTTTTTTTTGCATTACAATGTTAATGAAACCTTATTATCACACAGAAAGGAAGGTTATGGGGCATAAGGTAGCAGAATGCATGGGGGAATAACATGTAAAATAAAAATATGGGGGGGGGGGGGGAATAAAATAAAATAAAATAAAAATTCTACACCCCGCCTTCCACTTAAATTGCAAATTCAACTGTTCCATAATAGAACCTGACATCTCCAGTCACCAAAATCCATCATTATGAAGGGAATTATTCTTCAATTAACCTGTAACCCCCCTCCCCCCTCGCCCCCCGTCCCCCTGTCTGGAGGGCTCTTACAGATGAAATGAAGAATTCATATGACCTCCAAATGCTATTTTTTTCTTCTTCTCCCTTCTCTCTCCTGACTCCTGTTCTCAAGGAATCTGGACAGAGGGAATAGCCTGTCCTTCGGGTGGAGGTGGGGGCGCAGCATGAGCTCCCGGCAGTGGACTCCACCGTGTGTCTCGACGTACAGTCTCTCACATTACATATTCATGTTCTGATTTGAATTAATCTTTTGTTGACCTTGACAACAACTCTCCAGTCGCATTCATAATGAGACCAGGTCCTAATGTAGTCCTAATGTCCTAATATAATAATTATAATTGTAATCATGATAGTTATGAGAGGGATAATGATCACCATAAGAGGGAAATGGAGAGAGAGTAAGTATGGCAGTCCAGCGCAGTTGGATCAGGGCTGGTTTTAAGCATGGACAATATAAGCGGTTGTCTAGGGCGCCATCCGTATGTGGGGGTGTGGGGGTGTGGGGGTGGGGGGGGTGCCAAATGAAGGTGAAAAATGAAGACAATGGAGCGCCGTGATGCATTCATGATAGTCAGCAAAATCTCCCGTCCCACGGCCCGCGATAGCTACAAGTCACCTGTTCCTCATCAGGTGGATTCATTAATTCATTTTTTTTTGTTTGCTGGGAGGCTTGCAAGCATCAGTCACAGCTACTCTGAAGCTCAACAGTTCAGCTTAGTACTATGAAGCCACTAAAGCTACACAGTAAAGTAATCCATGCTAAATCACCTCTAGCCTGAGTTTAGTGTACTATATTAGAGTTAAAAATACTCTATCAGAGTCGATTTCAATTGCAGTCGATTAAGGCTGTGAGAACAAGGTGTGTGGGATATTGAACATCTGACTCAAACCATTTCAGCACCAACCGGACTGGCGGCTCACACACTACCGGATATTGAACATCAGACTCAAACCGTTTCAGCACTAACTGGCACTCAAACACCACACAGATATGTTGTAATGGGAAGGGCAGGGACAAAAAGATCCCAAAGAAGCATGTGCCATCAGCAAATCTGAATGTTTGGCATCACATTGGACACCCTTCTTCATTTGCAAATGAAAACCCTCTTTTATCAGTGTTGGTAATCTTTATTTTATTAAAGAAAGTCATTGGCTTGGAGTTAGAATGTGATCAGATGATGTTACTTTGAAATAAAATAATGGCTTGAACTATACAATGAAGAAATGAGGTGGAGGTATAGTATGTGTCTAGAATTCTAGACACATGGCCCTGGATTTACCATCCAGCTCCCCAGTTACAGTTAATGGCAAAGCAGTGCAATATAACGGCAACATTCAAAATACATCTAATTCATTTGTGTATTTCAAGGTGATGTTTTCAGATGCCAATCTTTCATTAGAATAGACCTGTGACTGGCCCGTCATTGTTTGCTTTGATGCACTCTCACCTTGATCCATACTGATGCATGGCTGTTCAGTTTCCTTGGGTTTTCCAATACAATGCTAAGGGCCCGAGTGTGTACTTTAAATTCCTGCCCCAAGAGAACATAAAGGAAACCATTATGGTTTTATTTATTATTTTATACATTTCCATTCTATAGTATCCTGCATCTATTTATGTTAATTTTAACATTACCATGGCCTGGGATACATACAATGGTACGGATGGGTTACTTTTCTCTTGCTTTATATTGTTACCTCTTTATTATATGCGGATGCTTTTGTTAATGTATCGCCATGCCGACCGCGTACCTGCACCCATAGTCCTCATAAGAAAATTCATTGACTTCTTAGTGCTGGTTAATGCATACTAATCAACAGTTTGGAGGTTTTCATAAAGACTATAAGCCAAAAAAAGGATAAATTAATCTGTGTTCCCCAGTGACCTTCACATTGCTTGCACCTTTCTTCTTCTTTTTCAATTTCTCCTGCTCCAGCAATTACCGTATTTTAATGATATAAGGAACGTTCTATACAGGGTTTTTTTTTTTTCTTTCTCTTTTTTTTTTGCTTTGGAACAAAGACCGTGAAGCTATGGGGTTCATTCATATCGTTCGTCTGTCGCAGACGGGAGAGAAATGTTCCATTGATGGAGAGCGCTCCATGGGCTTTTCCTGGCCTCACAGTCCATTAAAGAAGCTGATGATTAGAAAGGACAGTGCCACCGTCTCATTTTCATTCCACCTTTCATTTCAACGGATACGCTCACGTCAGACACGCAGCTTTCTTTTGCCTTTTTCTGTAGGATTAGTGTTTTACATGCCCCATGATGAGTGTAAATTATAATGCACTGGTCGCACAAAGCCGAACCTGCCTTTACAAGTGCTGTTGTGTATGCGTTCACCGGGAAAGATAGAAAAGTATTCTTCTTTTCACTGTTTTGCTGAGAATTATTGACCACTGAAGGAATTATTGATTTCTTCATTGACAATTGCTCGTCGTATAACCTGTGAAATAATACATTTTATTAGCACAAAATTATTCATGGTTGCATTCGTGATATTTCTTCCTGGTACTTGTTTACACTGTCCCCTTCCTCTTGTGACTAAGCCAGTAAACAGGGAGCAGTGCGCCCGGGTGGGCAGACACTGGTGTGTAAACAGCCTGGTGATATTTGCCTTGTAGAGTTTCGACTGGAGGCAGGCACTTCAGTGGGTAAGTGCACTAGTGTGCGCTCTCTGACACTGAGAGTGGGTAAGTGCACTAGTGTGTGCTCTCTGACACTTCAGTGGGTAAGTGCACTAGTGTGCGCTCTCTGACACTTCAGTGGGTAAGTGCACTAGTGTGTGCTCTCTGACACTGACGGTGGGTAAGTGCACTAGTCTGCGCTCTCTGACACTTCAGTGGGTAAGTGCACTAGTGTGCGCTCTCTGACACTTCAGTGGGTAAGTGCACTAGTGTGTGCTCTCTGACACTGACTGTGGGTAAGTGCACTAGTCTGCGCTCTCTGACACTTCAGTGGGTAAGTGCACTAGTCTGCGCTCTCTGACACTTCAGTGGGTAAGTGCACTAGTGTGCGCTCTCTGACACTGACGGTGGGTAAGTGCACTAGTGTGCGCTCTCTGACACTGACGGTGGGCGCACACTCTCAGAAAAAAAGGTACAAATAGTACCTAAAAAGCATTGCCACTGGGGTGGTACCCTGAAAGTACATAAGTTTTTCTACCCCTAGCCAGCAATCATAATTAATATGTACCTTTTTTGCTTGAAAAAAACACTTATTAGTACACAAATAGAACATTATTGTACTTTCAGGCTACATTTGGGAAATTTGTTTTTTAGAGGAGAAAAATGTAACTTCCCCTCAGTGTCACAGAAATTGGATAGACTTACACATATAAATACCAAAAGTGGAAAGTCCAGGTTCAGAAAGTAAAAGCCCTTCCCAGTATTTTGTTCCAATCACTTTGGATTTGGTAATTGGCACAATTCTTCAGTCAGGATATAGAATTAATTAGTAAAATCTGCTGGCTGAGTTCATAGGTGGAAGGAAAACAGGCAGGACTTTTACTTTCTGACCCCTGAACTTTCCACTTCAGATAAATGCAAGGAACAAGGTTTTTAAAAAGGATATCAATGGTTGGCAAGAAACAACACAAACAAATTGTTCAGTGTTTCAAGTGTCCCAGGAACCCGTGCCTTTCAAAAACACAAACAACACCCACAGGCCTAGACAGTGAACCCACACATCGAGCTTCCTGGAGAATCATACGCTCTGCAGGGGTGCGTAAATGAAGGAGGGATTCTGGGAAAATAAGAGGAGAGCGAGGCGAAGAAGATAAAAAAAAAGAAAGTGAGGTGGTGAAAGACCTGTAAGGAGAGAAAAGGGGGGTGGAGGTGTAGGGAGTGGAGAAATGAGAGATATGGCACCTGCACGCTGATGCAGTATATAGCTACCTAGCTGGTAGCTCTATAGTTGTTGATGTTTCTTTAGTTTAAAAATAATTGTAATTTAATCAAAGCAAGGAGAACAAAGTGGCTCAAGCTGATGGTATAATGAGTAGCCATGGGACATCTTTTTAATAATCTCCGTCTGCAACAGTGACATTGTCAAGTCGTGGTCGGCTTGTGAGTCACAAGGCTCGCACGGCCATGCACTTTGCATGCTCACATTGATGGCCTGATGAATCACAGCCATCCCCCAGGTCTCCATTAGTTTACACATAATCTTCTGATTAAAGCGATGACTTCATTCCAGCTCTCAGTCCTGCAGTCATCAGCAAAAAGGGGAAATAATTATCGTAATATCTTTGAGGACCCTGCCACCTCTCGAAAATATACATGCAGAAAATGAATGACACCTGTAGCACCTGAGTGGCTTACCCTGTTGAGAATCTTATTTTTATCACAGTGACTTGACTGGTCAGCGTGGTCTGGACAGCCGACTTTGGCCAGGAATCCAGCAGGACAACACATGATTGGCTATATCATTGTCCAATGGGGGAAGGTTTCAGTTGGGCGGGTGCTTCCTGCCTGGAATAGTGATAAATCTGGTTGATTGGGCACTCTGTGCCTGCCTGCTCAAGATGTGTAGGAAGTACAATCTTCTGGCAGCACAGCTCAGCTAATGGACTGTAGAGGCTGTGACATACACAGTTATATATTTGCTAGCATGTACCATCCCAAGTTGGAGTAATGGAGCAACAGTTAATTATAACTCGACAGTCCAAATTGGAGAAGAAAATGGGAGTGACACCTTGTGCTTCTTAGGTGCCAGAAGAACACCAGAGGTGTTTTTTTTAAAGGAGAGCAGACAGTTTTTCTTTTGTAGTTTATGCTTTATTCGGGGTAGAAAGCATGGAGAACAATGAGAATAGAGGAGGGACCAATGCCAAGAAGGTGTCATGGTGATGATGTAACCCCTGCCTGCGCATATGGCTGGAGAGCCCCGTGGACTGTGCCACACGGCCCCAGAGGTGTTTTTTAAGGCGGAAAATGGAAACGTCGGTGAATTGTGAAAGACGGTAAAGGTCGGGCAACAGGACCTTGGAAAGAATGTTGTACTGAACCCTGGATGACGGTACGGTTATGTGAATGCATTGCATAAAATGTATTGATACTATGTATGTACAGTATGTCTGAAATATTTTCATCTTGTTGATTTCATTTTGTAATGTTTTTGCACTGTATTGTATTTTAGGTGATGTATGGATATATAATGTGACTTTATTGTGTTTATTTTTATACTGCTCCAAGTCATATGTCACCAAAGACTCCCACCAAGGGACTACAGATTGAAATGATATTTTACAGTAGCTATATCTGGTGCAATATATTTATTGTGCATTGTCTCTGTACAATAAACAAACAAACAAACAAACAAACAAATAAATAAATAAATAAATAAATAAATGAACTGATGTGAATATGTAACTGTTCAACTGCACAACATGTACAATACGTGCCATTAACCACCCAGGCTATGGGTCTCTGTTTACTTCATAATGAAGCGCTAGTGCTAAAAAAAAATTATAATTGAAAGCCAGCAGGATGAGCTGATATGAGTTCACGTGAATCTGCATAGCGAGGCTTCCTTTCATTATTATACTGTATTCATCTGAGACTCTTCACTATTCAAACAGAAGTCTACAATAACCCACACGGAGAAAAGAAAACTATTCATGTTCTAATTGCATTGCACCTTGAAGCAGAATTGAGCTCTTTTTCAAGTTTCTCAATGCACCGTGCTAATAATAACAGACTCTGACTTGTGACTCGGCAAGACCCCGCTTGAAAGGATGAAAGCCCTGGAATTAGAGGAGCCCTAGACATCAATGACAGACGGTACATGTTCACTCTTTCAGAACTCGGGGACATTTACTTCAGTTTTGATGTGTTTAGATGCTTCTTTGTCTTTTCGAAAGCTTCTAAACTTGCTTCATACCACTCTGTTCACAGGTGTCTACGGGCGTTTAAACTCCACAGTTCCAGGAAGCGATGCACCTGAACACTTCTAAGTTCATCCAGCGTTCTGTATAATTTTCTAACCAGAGTGCTTGCTGATGAAATTAAGTGGTCGGTGGGGAGTAGGTAATGGAAAGCAATGTGATATTGTAACAATACGGGTCCATGATAGCAGAAAATTGAGGGGTACTTTTTTTTTAAGGTTCTGAGGGTGGAAATGCCTGTGCATAATTTCCTGCTTGCTTTTTATTGGCATGTTGCCAAATTGCAATGCTGTGCATTAACAAGGCGGTGAGAGGAGCTTTCCTTGGGCAAGAAGATTTTTAATAATTTGCCCAGTCCGTGTTGGATGTTCCACTCTTATAATATGCACGTTATATATACAGTATATATACAGTATATATATATAAACATCGAAAATTTTGTTCGATGTTTATATATATAAACATTGTTTGCAATCAGTTTCACTGTATTTTTTCATCATGTGACTATGATAGCCGTTTTAGACCAGGTCGTTTAAAGCAGGAAACACACTCATAATAATACACTCATAATAATAAGAAATGGAGGAAAAGCAATTTTCATGTCAATAATCGAGCAATAATAGCAATCGTGGAGCTTGCGCTTGCATTGCCTCGTGGTTCTCAACATGAGCTTGTTCCAAGCCAGCTGTGGAGAGAGAGAGTCTGCATACAAAACCATCAATATAATGCGAGTACCTAATGTCTTCCATTCTTCATAAAACAAGGAACCTTTTCAAATTCAATTTAATTAGAAAGCCATGTTTGCCAGGGAAGGGGTACCTATAGATGTCATTACCATGAATGTAGAAGATTTTGATATGAACACCAAGCCCTTGTACCTATACAATTTAGGGGCAGTGAAAATAAATATCTAAGTTAATGTCAGTTTACTTATTTAAATGCACCCTCAATCTGCCTTGCATGCCCAATGATTGATACATATCTTGAGAGGCCTGAAAAACAAATCTAAAGTGTAAAATGTACAAAATATTTTTTAAATTCTTCATCTTGTTATGGAGTAATGTAAAAGCTTTGCGCATAGTAGGCTACAATCATTATTAAAATAGTCATACTGCTGCCCAATAGGCGACCTATCCAAAATAAGTGGCACCGTAAGTACTTTAGTACTCGATTAATACTATATTGGCACGAGTGTAGTCTTTGTGAGGGAACTGGGCTTGCATTTCAGCGACTATGGCGTCAATCTCCAGCACTGACGCTGCGGTTGTAGGCTGCCTAACGTGAATTGTTTCAGTATGAAATGGCAAGTTGAACGGAGTGTATGTAAAATGTAATCTTTGTCGCTACTAAATGCCAGAATGTAATGTGACATTATAGCAGGCCTATAGGCTAATTTTTTATTTTGCCAACTGAATATACAGACATGTATTTCTAGCTGTATCTTTCATGCTGCACGTCTGTTTAAAATCTTAATATTTAATTTGCAACTTCAACAAAACAACCGATTACATTCACACACAATAAAAAAAAATTCTCCAAAAATAGCATCTTGTTTTATTTCTGTGAGTCATACTGTGTTACCAGGACAACCAAAACGGCTGCGTTTTTTTGTATCTCATTTTGCAGGTCCCGTATCCCCTTACACTGATTGACAAACATTTCATCTGTTATTCGCACAAAGACAATGGGCGTGCGTCAATAAGCGTGTAGTTTGGGAGTTTCTATGGAAATCTCAGTTTTCCCATTCTCCACATTGGAAACATCGGAAAAAATATAACCCTCCCACTTAGATTTTCCAGCCGTGCGATTGGCCAGAGCTGCACGTCTAAAGGCACTCATTCAATTCTATTGGCTAGTAGTTCAGTTCGTTACTTGAGTGAACACAATGACCAGGATGTACAGGTGCTTGGAGCGGGAGTTGGGGTGGCCAGGGCGGGCTGCGGTGTAACGATGCAGAGAATAGGACATTCACAGTATTGGAGGGGGTTGCAAAGTCCACTGAAAAAAATATGTAGATAGCTAGTTAGTTCAGACAAGGGAGACAGACGGTGCGACATGACTTAAACCGCATCAGCTGGAGGCGAGCCTACAAAACCAGTGGCCGAGGGCAAATAAGCAGGAACGTTGCAACAGGTAGCTATACAATGAAAATCGAACGTTAGCTGATAGTTTGCTCAGTACATTGACCCTATAAGGCATTTCATTAAATGGGACCAATTATATTGAAAGTAGGTACGTTTTTAATTGAACGGTGCTAGTACATCCGAGATGCTATTTTGCTAAACCATGCTCACTGACTAGCTAAGTTACAATAACTCGCCGTACAAACCCATTGGCTGGAACATGGCACTCGCTACCTCAGCTGGTTGCACACAGTTCACCTGCTGCATCATGTGGCTGTGGAAGAATGGCTAAGAAGCTATCTAATGAAAAGTGAATAAACCATCGTATGATATTAACGTTACAAACTTTAGCCATCACATTTAGCTGTCTTCTGTTGTCACCCTTCGAATGCATTGGGCTTGGTTTACAGGTATTCTACATTGTCCAGTACATTCTACAAGTTGCGCAGGTGCGATAACAGTTTGCTAACGGTGTTGAACTATGCGATTGTCCTTATTCAGCGCTTTTAGAGCCCTATGCTTAGCTTGCTAGCTAATTACTATATAACGTTACATTAGAAGCAAATAAAACCACGCTACTAGTGTCTTTTTACATTTCACTAATTTGGTCTACTTTGAGATAAGGTTGCTAACTAGACACACATTAATATATCGTGCGAAGAGTAAAAGTAATAACAGCCCAGCTAACAAAATTAGGTCCCTGGGACGTCCCCCGAACGTCTCGAAATGTCATCTTGACGTCTTTTTGTAGGGTTTTCTAAATGTTATGTGAACGTCACAGAAAACGTTCCCAAGACGTTCTAGAAACGTCCCCCAGACATTCACTACATGACGTTATATTGTAAACCGTAACAGACGATGCAGTAACATCTACGAATGTCCCATGAATGTTATGAGCACAACGTCATATCAGCCGGATAGCACGTCCCCGAAAAATTAAAATGAAATGTCATATTGTAACCGAACAGTGACCTTTTTAGAACTTTAATAACGTCCTAGTAATGTTTTTAGGACATCCCTAGGGAACGTCACATCATAACTTTGAGAGGACTAAAATGGTACGTCCCTAGGACGTCCACTGTTTGCTGGGAGTATCGTTCGCTATCGCTGTCGAGCTCACCAACCACTGTCGTCCTGTCACACTGATGATAGCTGTATTATTCTCCATGTTTGCTACATTTATGTAGCTAATTCCCAAATAATAACAAATATTGTGCACGGAGAACCAATCATTAAACAAGTACAGTTCTAGTTTTTGAACAGACTATACAGTTTACTATATTCTCCTGCTGCAACAGTAGCTTACACCTCACAGGTGTAACGTTAAGTAGTAGACTATTTATAATGTAACCCAAATTAATTTGCAGGATTTAAGTTAAAATAATATGGAGAAACCAAATTTGATCTGCGCACTGAACCTACCATGCACGATAGATCGGACTGAAACTGAACTTGCACAATGGTTAAAAAATATATAGATACACTTGATTTCAAATGTAGACTACAGTAGGCCACAGACAGTACATGGCCCAGTACAGTTAAACGTACCCTGTCATTGAAAGCGTTTGTTTCACCTCTTTGAGTCATTGTAATACATGCAATAAAATAAAATGAAGGCCAGTTGGTAGTCGATGTGTTCTTTAATTTACCACAGCAGTGAACAAATTGCAAAACGGTGGGAGGTACATGCTAGTGTCCTCAACCTTAGCAAATTGCAGTCACAGAAAGTGGCCTGGTTGCGCACAGAGACCTCTAATTTCGGAAATTACCTATGCTTGAGGGCTCCCTGAGTTTCAAAGATGGATTGTCTTATATAATTTATAAATAATGAAAAAAAAACCCTTATAAAACTGCAACTACAAAAGTAATGCCACAAGGCGAGGGAAAAAATCATTGGTCTTGCTCACTGCGTGGTGGTCATCCATATTTCTGTCAGTTTTGCGCATGTTTTCAGGGGAGATTAGAGGCAAATGAAAACATCAATAAAATATGACCAACACGTTGCGGTGTGGAATCCTTGTGGGAGTAATCCACTTATTGTACACAGCAGAACTGGAAGAAGTGGATTATTTTTGTCCTTTTAGCGCTTTTTGATTTCCTGTTCCTGATGTATTGTGAACCTGCTGCTGCTTCAGTGCGTCAGTTTCGGAAGCTTTATATTCTCATTTATGACTCTGTTCGCTGAGTTGATCATTTAAATAAACACACCTGCTGGCAGAAAATAGCCTAAGTGTTGACGAACTGCAGAACAGTTGGATGAAAATGAAAAGGTTACATTTCTTAAGTGTACATATATGAAGTCGTTTCCTTTTATGGTTTACTGACTTTCACAACATAATTTTACATTTGAAAATGTAAACGGGTTCCATTAGCCCCCCCCCCCCCCGGCCAAAACAAACAAAAATATACACTAAATGTCGAGTTTGGACTTAATTATGATTTTTTTCAACCTTGTTCTTGTCCAAGGTTGATTTTGAATGAGGAGAAAAACATCTATATAAATTAAATGGACAGTACCAGGCCTATCAAGATCATCCACCAGGTCAAGGCTATTCTCAGCGGATATGTGATTTATATTTTTATTCATTTATCAGAGAAGGTTTTTCGAGAATGATACGCGTGCCTGGCCCAAATGCAGAGTACCCTTCGGCTCTGTGAATGTCACCGTCCCGTGATTTTTGGGCGTGGTTCCCATGCTCACCTGGGCCGCTTGTGTTTCACAGACGGGGAGGCTTTTCACGCCCCTGAAATGCCGCTCGCCCGTCCCCTGAAAGAAACGCTATTTTTCCAGATTAATCACTCTTATTAAGTATGACGTGAGGTATTGTAGTCTGAAGCGAGAGGCTCTGGGTTGATTTCGCGGCACACAATTAAAAACAATGACATATGAAAAACAATGGCTCAATGCACAGGGGGCCTCAGATATGTTATTAAAAACATTTATTGTGTGGGCTGCTACTGGCTGCAACAAAGAGTCCCCATATTCAGACATGGCCGTCCATGGTTTATATAGCACACCCATTCTTCTTGTCTTCTAACTGCATGTTTGTACCCCAAATAATATATATTCCTGTTGGGAGTTAGATTTGAAAGGAGAGCGGTGAGTCTTCCCACACACTCACTTCCTCACTCAGTCATTTACTGATTCACTCTCTCACACACACACGCACACAGTCTCTCACACACACACACACACACACACACACACACACACACACACACGCACACGTGCGTACCGGGAGGGTTTCCACATCAGGATCTAAGCACAGGTTTATGTTTGCGTTGCCAGGTTACGGGTCCGGTTCCATGGATCAGAGGTATCCGAGGGAGACGCGGAGGCCTGCCGAGATGCAGAAGCTGCTGGCGGAGTTCCGTGGACTGTACCGCGAGCGCCTCCAGCGAATCGACCAATCAGGCAACGGCGGCGAGGCGGCTCTCCAGGTGGGCCCATCACCGTTGCTGCTGGGAAGCCACCTCGTTTGGCGCCCGCCGATTGCGCGCACTACGCTGATGTAAGGGGGAGGAGCCCAGAGCTCTGCGCACGTCGAACGGCTGCAACGAAGACCTGCCGCTGTTGTGTTTTCTGTCCAATTAGTTTATGTTGAGAGCCGCGGTGCGCGCCATCTATTACTGTGACAGTTTGTTGTCTGAAGCTTCTGAGGAGATTTAAACAGCGGAATTCAAGTGAAACAAGACAGCGGGTCTTGATTCGAGCGTGCATGCCTGCATGGGTGGGGTGGGGGGAGGGTGTATGTTGTGGAGCTTTATGGCAAATCGTTTAGAAATGGCTTTGAAGTGATCAAATATGGCCTTTTTTTGCACGTGCAAATACATCTTTACACATGAAGACAAACCTAAATCCTCAAGAGAAAAACTGAAAGCCATTTCAAAAGTGGATTGATAGCAGGAGAAACACAACTCTCTCCACATAAACGAAAGTTCAGGTTATGCTTCCAAATCAACATCCTGCGCCCCTCAGACGAAAGGGTGCCAAGCTTCAGGCACGTCCCCGAGTGCTGGAGCAAGCCTAGGCCCCACCGCCTGTGTTGTTTAACACGCTCTCCCCAAAAAATAGAGTGAGTTAGGGCGTAGTCATACAGAGCAGTCCAAACGTCCTGCGAATGGGAATTATGCGTCTCTGGACCTGCGTAGCACCAGAGCAACAGAGATACGGGTACAGATACGCTGACCCAGATGTACTGTGACGATGCAGCCGTGTAGCACCAAAGCAGCCCTGATGCAGTGAGGAATCAGGCCCCAGAGCACCACACAGCGTCACTGGTACAGCGATGGCGCGGCGTTGTACTTTTTACCAGCCCTACACTGGGTGTGCCATTAACTGCTGTCACCAGCCCAAATGCTGGTAAAACTTTGATTATGGCTGGTAGGAATTTCTACCGTAGCAGCCACTTTGTTGGGTAACCAACCAGGGTGTGGTATGTTGCAAAAGGTCATGTGGCTGGTAAAATGTGAAAGATGGCTGGTGATTTTTAGAATCCACAAGCCACTCTGGCCACTGGCCGGTGGGTGAAAAGGTAAATTTAATTTCCTGGCCTTACAGGACAGAAGATTAGCATTTCTGTTTGTAAGAAACAAGACAGGCCTGATCTCTGTTTTCAGTCGACCTGTGGCTCATATCTTGGCTGATGTTTTTGCAACGGGCCTTATGGGTTATGCATACGGAGCTGCAGGACTTGCAGCAGGGTATGACATTTACATTTTCACTCACTGACCAGAGTGGCTTGTGGATTCCAAGTAATCGCCAGTCATTTTCAACATTTTACCAGCCACATTACGTTTTATAATATAACACATTTTGGTTGGTTACCTGCCAAAGTGGCTGCTAGAGTAAAAATCTTACCAAACACAATCAAAATTTTAGCAGCATTTGGCTGGTGTTAATTTCACTCCCTGATTTGTGGACAGAGGGTCAGCACCCTCCATTTATGGGACATTGCTGCTTCTAACAGAAGAGGAGAAGGAGGAAGGGTTTTAGGATTTTCCGGCTGCACGAGCCCCATAGCGCGTGACTGCTGAAAGGCATCGTACCGTAATGAACGCGTGACAGCTCGATCAACATTGTTAAAGAATTAGTGTCTTTACATCAAAAAGCTTTTTGCTTTATTTTTTAACTACCCCATTAAGACGCCTTCATCGAATATCTTTAAGTCCTTTCAGAATGTTCCTTTTTTTTTTGTTGCCACTGTTCATCAGCGAGAGTGGAACATAACGTTTGTTATGACATAAAAAGTAATTTTCCTACCGGCGCCTGCTCTCAAGCTCTCGGAGCTTGAAAATCTATCATTAGCCCATTCATTTTTAAACGCGCCAAGCCCCCGTGCACAGCTTTCAACTGAAGAGCGAAGGAAAGGTGGGGACGATAAGCTAATTCAGATCTTTTCCGCTTTGGCATGTCGTCGTGTCACGCGGAGGGGGTTGGGCCAGGTTTTCATGGCAGATGAAGCATGATAGAAGTTTTAGCGAGGGAGGCATTTTTATCTTGAGTCTAATTGCTGGAAGAAAGCTCGCTTTTCTGAGAAGCAACCTTTCCAAATGTGAGCAAATGCTCAGGTCTGTGAAAACAGGAAGCAGAAGTTCTTATATTTTTTTAAATGAGGGTTTATTACAAACCCCTGAAAATACTTTTATTTATTTTTTAGCCTTTCTGTGACAGTAGAGGCTCAGCCAACACAGCAGCAAACAGCAAGGTAAAATTCCCCAAAGAACATCAGAAAATGGCGATGAGCTACGGTACAGCTTGTGACATCTAATCTTTTATAATTTAATTCACGTTGAAAGGGACCAGCTACAATTTGATAGTGTGTTGTTGAGGCTGTGGACTTGACCACAATTAAAGCACCTTCAGAAATAAGAATTCACGTGTCGTGCAGGTGTGTCTGAGGTAATATATCCATCATTGCGCCAAGTGGCTTTTTCTATACAGTAGACTGCAAGATCACAGTCATATATCTGTTCGTCACAGAAGCCATTGTGGGTGCACAATGTAATAGAACATGGGATTTGTGTGTGTGTGTGAGAGAGAGAGAGAGAGAAAACCAGCCTTTTGAAGAAGGTAGGCCTACTTGCGTTACAATACCAAGGTTTGTCTGTAAGGCTTGGGAACAAACAGGCCTTGGCTTTTAGGCCTTGCCTATCTGTGGCTGCATTATTTTTATATAACGTCTCACTGAATGAAGGATTCAGTGGATAAGAGATGTCCTGGTGCAGGCAATGGACTACAGCGAGGAGTGGAGATAGATAGGCACAGCTGAAGTGAAATGGACTGTGCTCTCTCCCTGAGCCTGGTTCTGTACAGATTCACCAGTGTCTGTGTCTGTGTGTGTGTGTGTGTGTGTGTGTGGGGGCTGTGGTGGAGGAGGGGGGAAGGAGAAGAAATGTATGTCTGGTGGGTGGTGTAGCAGGCGAGAGCGGGAACAGTAATCAGTTGATCTTATGGTAATGTACTGGGGTGTGTGTGTGTGTACGCGCACGCGCAGTTATGAGTGTGTGTGTGTGTGTGTGTGTGTGTGTGTGTGTGTGCGTGCGCGAGCAAGTGAGAGGGAGATGGGCAGATAATCCCGTCTGCCTTGATGAGATTGAAGGCTGGGATTGATTGATCGTCTAATCATAGGAGGAAATGGGGCTTAAAATGAACGGCACTCCTGCCCTTGGATTCTAACGGAGGCTCAGCGGGCGGGGGGGGGGGGGGGGCGGTCGGCTGCAGGGAGGCGCGGCCTCAACGCACACGAGACCTGATTGCATTTGTGCCTGATACACAGTAATGCAATCCCAGGCTAAATGATCAAATAAAAAGTATAAAAAATGTTGGGTGGATGGGTGGGGGGTATCAGGCTTTAGTGTGTATTGTGTTTATGTGCTGTGGCAAATGATGCTTTTTAAAAGGTGAGGGAGCGCGACTGGAATTAGCAAGGCTCTTCACAGAAGGGTATCCTGGTACCAGCTCAGTGGCGGAATAGTTTTTAGTTTTCGTTTTTGTTTTATTTTTGTCATTTGTGAGATTTTGAGTGTTCTGTGGTTGGAAGATTAGTTTTACAAAATCGCTCTTTTCTGGTAGATAGGATTATGTTTTGGTAGTTTATTATTCGTTCTTTATTACTATATGGCCTATTGAAGGCGATCATTACCTGACGGCCTCTCCCAGTCTCTGTCAAACACTTCTGTTCTGAAATACAGAGTTAAAAACCTTTGGTCTTGGCAGTGGCCTTTTCTCCTCGTTCTGCTCTGCGCTCTTATAATTCCGTGCCTCGTCGGAACGACGCTCAGTTTCTCCTGATCGCCTTTTACACCTGGATTCGGTTCAGCGGTCTTCGGATGGTGCGATCTGTCGGCCGAGAGACGCCCTGGTGTCGCACGTACCACACTCCCATTTGTGTCCGACAGCCGGGTGGGGCTCTTCGTCGTGTTCCGAGATGGCGGTTTTCACCAGCGCCGTTAAACGGGGGGAAAAAAAGCATTGAACATCAAATTTTTTTTTAATCGACTCGAGCGTTTTATTTCTTATTTAGCCCACGCTCGGGAGCGGCGGAGCGCGTGGGCTAATAACGTCCTGTGTGTCCGTCCGTGCAAAATTCTAATCTTCAATCCAAAAAGGCGCCCGTCATTACTGGTATGAGCACAGTTGGTCGCTGAATTAATGGCCTGGGCCCCATAGCGGGGGAAGGTGCCGCGGCAGATCAGACGCTAATAAAATCACGGGGTTATTATTACTACCAGCCATGTAAATTGGGGGAGAAATTTTAGCGTGCTCGGCAGTGCGGTTTCTGGATTCCATCTGACAGCGAGGACCTGATATTCCCCCAGCTTGTCTGTCAGGATCAGTAGGCGAAGCCGTTATATGACCTGTCAGGTCTTGGGGAGAGAGAGGCGTCGGCCCCCTCCACTGTTTCCCAGCATGCCCTTGGAGCACAGCCTGTACAGTCTCCTGCCAGGCTAGCCCTCTTTCATACATCTTTTCTTTTCTCCCTATAGGGGAAGGCAGTACGACTGTCTTGTTTATGAGACAATGCACCGTACCACAAACACGCACACGCACACGGACTGCCCAAGATCCCTCAGTGGCAAAGCTTCGCTGCGTGAGACGCGCTTCAAAGGGTTGTATCCTCAGGCCGTTCTTTCTGACTTTGGTCAAAAAAAACCTTGTGAAATCAATTCGATTTTTAAAAATTAATTATTTGTTCAACATGCACCCCGTAACCAATGTGCCTTTCAAAGCTCACACTTGTACATTTTATGTGTTTACACAGCCAGCCATTTACTGAAGTATGTTAGGTCAAGCACCTGGGTTAAAGATGTCGGTAAGTGAGCCATTGAATCCAATCCACTGCCAGATCCGTTATCCCACAGTAGACGCTGGGTCACTGAGTGCTATTGTATCAGTATCACGTCTTATGCCGCAATCATTTATTTCCGATTTCAGCAGTAAGATATAAAAATGAACGGCAAGAAAACAAGTGCAATCCAAATCGAGTGAAATTAATCACACTAACCAGCCCCTTCCCCTCCCCCCATTTTTCTGTCTCCCCCTAGTGTAAGGTGACGGTACTGCTGGCGTTTGTGGAAGACCTGAGCGAGCAGAATGAGGTTCTCATCCAGACTGTGGAGGACGTGGAGCAGGGGGCAGAGACCAGGGTCTACAGTTTACAGCAAGAGCTTGAGGTAATCATGGAGACTGTCAATCATCCAGTCAGTACTGCTGTCTACACAACCCCCCCCCCCTTCCCCCATACACACACCACACACACACACACACACGTACACTTGAATTCTTTATTTAGGTCCACATTTATAAAATTATATACATTATAAGGGCCCGAATACATTTCAGTTGCTCTTTGACGTCATTCTCACATTTGAAGCACACACACACACACGCGCACACACACACACACACACACACACACACACACACACACCACACACACACACACACACACACACCACACACACTCACACCACACACACTCACACTCACACCACACACACTCACACTCACACCACACACACTCACACCACACACACTCATACCACTCACACCACACACACACACCACACACACCCACACACACTCACACCACACACACACACTCACACCACACACACACACACACACACACACACACACACACACACACACACACACACACACACACACACCACACACCACACACACTCACACACACACACACACTCACACCTCACACACTCACACCACACACACACACACACACACACATACAGGCACTCCAGTGTTCAAACGGACGTGCTCCGGGTGAGCACTCCAGAGACGGTCTTAAAGCAGACCCCGCGCTGATCCTCTATCGATGTGTCGATTAGTGTGGAAACCTGTCGACATCACGGGTGTTAGTCATCTTAAGGAGTATTGGCAGCGGGGACTTGGCCTCCCTGCACAGAGGTCTGAAGGGTCGGGCGACACCGCCATTTCGCACCCACATGGAAAAAAAAATAAAAATGAAACGAGAAAAATAAAACAGAGAATTGTGAATTGAGCTGTAATTCCATTGATCCCTGATAATAACTGATCCGTAGCAGCGGTGTGTCTCGCTAGGCTGAGGAAAAGGCACACATACACGACCTGACCCTTTGTTTCACTACTGGGGTGAGGTCACGTCAGAGTGGGGCCTACATGTTGGCCTTTTTAAAGGCAGGCTGTGTGGGACGACAGCCCGCTTTTTAATAATTGTTTCTCCATCAGCGTTTTTGTGAATGGACTTGGACTGCAACAAAGCCGAAACGCACATGGTTCTTATTAAAGGAGCATTTGTGAACAGTTCGTCTTTATAGCAGCATATTACACAATTTGAATGCCTTTAAAACCAATTTTGAGTCCTGGAGTTTGGTTTACCCCGGTTATAATGAGAGCAGCAATTTAGGGAACAAAACTGTTTTGGTTTTTTTTGGTAAAAAATTGAATCCTCTTTTATTTCTCATTAAAATAATTTCTGCACAATTAAAGTAGGTTTGGCGGTAATTGAATAGTGTTGAATTATGAACTAAAACACAGTGGAGAAAAGCCAGATAAAGGAAAGTTTTTGCCCCCTCCCCCCACTTTTGGTTATTCTGCTGTGCGTTGTTGCTATGCTACCCGTACCCGCGCACTTCTGAAGCGATAACGTTCCCTTTTCTCCATTTCCGTGTTTTCCGGCCTGTCCTATCGCTGATTCGGTAGGTTAAGGACAAGAACACGCGTCCACTGCAGTGTGTTTCCTTGCCGACCGTAGCTTAGGCTACTGACAGTTAACAAATATACAGGCGATGGCAGTTAGCTTCCATTAGAATATAGGCGGCTTGTTGCTTTTCAATGCGCAGAGCACTTTTTCCACTTTTCACTTTTGTATTTCTGCAGAAATAAACAAGGATATTAACTTTTTAGATTTTGGTCTGTTTTTTGAGCAGTGTCTATTGTATCTAATCCCATACTCTGCATTCCATACACAATGAAATGTCCAGTGTTCATTTAAGTACTACTACTGTGTATATCCGTGCAAAGCCTCAACCACAGCACCCCAGTATTCTAGGGCGCACTGTGTTAACATGAGCCCCATAAGACCGGGGTGCTTTTGGTTCAGGCTTTGTGCAGATATACACAGTTGGCGTACTCCGGTAGAAAGTAGTTCGCGACAAGGTCTGTGGATGTTCATGAGTAACCTTGTCATTATATTTGGAAAGAATCCATTTAATTTTTTGTTGATTTTATTCTCATGCGCATTTTTCACGCTTTGAGCGACCCGATGAGGTCCGTTCTATCAGGGTGATATCATGGCGAGCTGCAGAGGATTTCTACAAAACTAGTGAAATCTCAGCAAAACTATCTGGATGGATAGATAGCGCTCCGGGTGTACATAAACATATCTTAATCACATTTTTGGGTGAACTGCCCTTTTAAGCACATTGCTGAAGGGTACAGTGCCTGACCCCCCCCCTATACCTGAGATGAGCGAGCCCAGTTCCCTGACCACTATACTGCACTGCTGCCTTAGCGGGATGTGCTATACAAAGGCCTCCTTTGGTTGGCTTGAGGAATGGGGATGTGTGGTGCCGGTTTGGTGGACGGCGTAACGAAAGGCAGCTCTTGGCCTGTGTTAGAGATGTGCTTGCCGAGTGCAGTGTTACCGCCATGTAGAGTCTGGTCTAGAACCCGCAACCTCGATCCTAAACCCCGCTGAAAACCTGTTTCCCTTTTACTGCGTCACTTTACCAATGATAAGTACAAACTGGAAATTTAACGGGACACCCCCCCCCAGTAATCATAGGTGGTCCCGGCCGGGTTTGCATTCAGGAGCTGTGGTGAGGAAAGAGATTTTGGGGCTTTGGGGGAAGGAAGAGCCTGCCCTACCACAGAGAATTTGAGAAAGAGCAGGCCGTCTCCCTGACAGCCCCAAATCGAAGGCGGCAGGCCAATGGAAACCTACCCCAGATCCATATTTAACTCTTACTTTCTTGATCCTGTGGTTGTGTTGGCAGATAAAAGCTCTGGTTGTACTCGCCACAGGAGGAGAGGACTCTCGGTGTCTCTGTGCGAGATTAGAGCCAGTCTCATTTCTCTCTGCGTCACTTCCAAGCGCAGAGAGACTCGTACAATACCAGTGTTGACCTGACTGGGGCAGGAGAGCTAGGCGGGCTGACTGGAGCTCTGGGACACTAATACGTCCCTCACTTAAAGCACAGAAGGGTACGAAGTGGACAGGGCCGATGTGTACCTCAGGGATACAGATTCATACCATAAAAGGAAAACATAGACTGAAGTGCAAAAATACATACCATACCATGTATCATTCTGATTTTTATTTTTCATGACTTTTTTCCATGTATTATCAGTATTTTCACATCTCGAAATATTATCTCCATATTATCTGAAAAATTAAATGTATTACGGTATCTTTGTGATGTACAATCTGTGTACTTGTCTGAGGATACAATGTATGCTTTATTTAAGTACACCTTGTTATCCAGTATCTGGTGAATGGCAAACCCTCAATGTTGAACAAACTGTTGTACCTTTATAGTGATTCTGTTGCATTCATGTACAAGCACTGTGTGAGTATTTGGTAGGTGCTAGAAAATAGTCTAAATTTGGTAAGTTTTTACAGTGTAAAGCTACTGGATGTGTGTGTGTGTGATTAAAATGTTGCCCCATAACACAATAGCACAATAAGGTTGACGTTATGAAATGTTTGCCAAGCAGCGCTTTGCTCAGGATAAAGGGTAACAATGGGACTTCTGAGAAACTGTGTTCTGTTACTGAGTGTCCTTCAGTAACAACACGCACTCTTTACATTCAGCGACGCTTCAGTGAAAAGGGACATAAAGAATGGACCTCATTGTCGCCTCTTCTGTATTTACAGGACACTTTGACCTTTCTGCGTCACCTTCTTCACAGTTTTCATACGCACTTTACCTTCGGATGTCTCCTCTGCTTTCCCGTCTTGTTTTCTGTTTTTTTTTTTCTCCAAATTCTTCAGGGTAATGAGGGCTATGCCAGTGGTGTGAGGAGACCGGTCTGCTGGGGTTTTTCGTGAGACGCGGTGCCGTTTGGATGATGTGCTAATTAACTTTCATT
Source organism: Ilyophis sp. 1 JC-2022 (assembly GCA_022702515.1). Lineage (NCBI taxonomy): Eukaryota > Metazoa > Chordata > Actinopteri > Anguilliformes > Synaphobranchidae > Ilyophis > Ilyophis sp. 1 JC-2022. The sequence goes on along the minus strand of CM040400.1, from coordinate 50,128,911 downwards.
TCTCCTCGCATTGCGAGTGTTTCCAACGCGCCCTTGTTTTTTCGCAGCCTGGCCGAACGCTATTAATTGAATTGAGGCTCGACTCTGGCGCGTGACCCCGGCCCTGACGCTAATTAAGGTCCAAACATGTGGCAGGAATGTGAGGAGACGGTAATTATGCATGCAAACACGCCTCGACCTAACGCCAGTTTTGTTTGTTAGTTAGTGCTGCTTTGCTGCGCTGCTTGTTACGGGCGAGATTTGATTGGTTGGTTTGTTTGTTTCCGTGGCGATTCAGTTAATCGGGTTCACTCTTGTTCTTTCGCTCTCTTCTTCCTGTGTGTTTTTCTATAAAAAAGATTGCGGCTTCAAGAACCAAGGAGGAGTATTGGTACAACCTTCTGTTGAGGGGGGAAAATAACACAATGTACAGTATATGCAACAGGAACAGCATTGCAGGCTTTCTGGGTACCGGGTTCCCCGTTTCTCTCTCTGATTGACTCCCTCTTGACGGACAGCCCGGCAGAGGTGAGGACCCTGCCTTCATTGAACATCTGACACCTTTAATCTGAGAACACAGTAATTAAGGTCTGTGAGCTCAGGGGGCGCCAATTAAAGCCAATCGCTGCCTTCGCCTCGTAAAAAAACGGAGCACTTAGGCCAGAGAAACCCAGGTCTTTTTATGCCCGCCGTTTTTATGTCTCGTCTCAGGAATTATCAAGCCTGTTTCACTGAAAACGGTCCGTTTAAGTTATTTTTCTTCTTCTTTGAGTGACATGGTCAGGCAGCCTCATGATTAAAAGGGAGTATTTCACACGCTCACATGCGTTATGGATATTTGCTGTTCAGGGTACTGGGTGCAAAGTGCTTTTTCTAGAACATACAAGAAAAACATTGAGCTGGCTAAGGTATAGTCGGCCCATTTGTTAGTGATGTTATTTTTTAAAAAACTAGGAGTACATACAAAAGTATTATCGTGGTTGGATGTGAAATACAACTGTAATATTTGTACAGGTGTGTTTTTTTTAATAATGCCTTTTTCTCCCCAATTTAGAATTCACAATCTCAGTATCGCTCACTTGTGCTCTCCTCCAAAGTACGCAATGCCAGCTGCTGCTTTTTATCATACCGCACGCAGTCCACAGGTCCAGCGCCAATCATGCGTCACCGTGACGACCCGCCGGCCACAGTCGGCACTGCCACGGTCTGGATTGGAGACCAGGTTGTGGGGCCCATCCATGCACTGGAACAGTGCCTTAACAGGACGAGCTTCCCAACAGCCTCATCCTCCCCAACGCCTGTGTTGAGTGTGACCTGAACAAAGTATCAGCACTGTGGGGGAAAAGGGTGGAAAAGGGTGGCGAATACTCTAAGAAGACGGTGGTGAATATAGGGGCTTTACATCGTGTAAAAGGGTGGAGATATTTTAAGAAGACGGTGGTGAATATAGGGGCTTTACATCGGGGAGGCCCAAACCCAAACCCAAACTAAGGGACCAACTTGCGTCTGGCCAGTGAAAGAGGGGGTAAAGTCAATTTATGTACTATCACGGCCTCATGTATACTGGTGGTACAGTAGTACCATCTTAATATTCACATAAACATGCACGTATACATATATATATAGGCATATTCACGTAAGCATAACTGGTTCTGCAAGTCCATGCTGTACTGGTACCATGCTCAGACTGCTGTAGTTGAGACATACATAATTTAGCTAAATTATAAGTTTAACATTGGGGATTGTCTGAGGAAAAATGGGGAAATGTTTGCTTGTGAGTCATTGCTGAGATTTAGCTTTGGCCCACTAAGCTAAGATGGAGTTACACTGCAATTGCTTTAATTAATTTAATTGAGATAATGTTAAACAGTCCATATTGGCTTGTTTAACCATGTTCGAATCAATAAGATGTTAACATTCCGAGTAGGACTCTTTTTTTCCACCCATTTTTCTCTTTCTTTTCACTTTTAACCTTGAGAACGCAGATGTATTTGCACGTTACCGGAGCGATGAAGTGGCTCCCTATACCCAAGGCAAACACTTATTCTCAGGGCCAACCATGGGAGAGCGAGGCTGTGAGGTGTCGGTTCTGTAATGTAGCGGAGCGCAGCGCTAACGTTGGTTCAGTTTGTGTGTTCTGTGGGGTTATTCATGGGTTCTGTGGGGTTATTCTGGGATCTAGGGGCTGTGCAGGACTCTGTTCTTGTGGAACATGCCGGAGCACAGAAGGGACGTTAATGAGAAAGTGGAAAAGAAGCGAAGGCGATTTGGAGTAGAATGGCTGCCATTAATGGCTGAGCTGTGAATGGAAGTAGGCTGCCAGAGACACACAGCTGACAGCTGGGGATGTGTGTGTGGGCTGGAGGTGTGTGTGTGTGTGTGTGTGTGTGTGTGTCTGGGGTGGGGTTTGGTAAATTGGTTGATACTGCTATGATTGCTAAGTTGGGCAGGGGGGGGGGGGGTCAGTTTTAGGTTTACTTCAGTGGAGAAAACCTGCAGTCAGGATCCTCCAGTGCTTGGATAACTTGCTTGTGTGGTGTCATGCATGCGTGCGTACGGTTTGCCTATTTGTGTGTGTATAGATGTGTGTGTGTGTGCATGTGCGTTTAGATGTGTGTGTGTGTGTGTAAGCAGCAGTAAGCCCCTGGTCTGTTTCAGACCCAGCAGACCCCCCTACATGTGTCAGAATCTGCTGTCATGTTAGTTATTGTCACCAACAGGCTGCTATTGGTCATCATGGCTTCCACTGCAGGAAGTTCCGCCCACAGGAGGTCCCCATATGCTGACTCAGAGCTCAGTATCCTCCTGCCTGCTCTCCCAGATGGGACCGACCCTGTCACTGTTCGGGGGGGTTAACCTGAGCCTCTTTTAGCAGTGCACACCTGTGCTTTCTTTACTGGGGTTAACCTGAGCCTCTTTTAGCAGTGCACACCTGTGCTTTCTTTACTGGGGTTAACCTGAGCCTATTTTAGCAGTGTACACCTGTGCTTTCTTTACTGGGGTTAACCTGAGCCTCTTTTAGCAGTGCACGCCTGTGCTTTCTTTACTGGGGTTAACCTGAGCCTCTTTTAGCAGTGCACACCTGTGCTTTCTTTACTGGGGTTAACCTGAGCCTCTTTTAGCAGTGCACACCTGTGCTTTCTTTACTGGGGTTAACCTGAGCCTCTTTTAGCAGTGCACACCTGTGCTTTCTTTACTGGGGTTAACCTGAGCCTCTTTTAGCAGTGCACGCCTGTGCTTTCTTTACTGGGGTTAACCTGAGCCTCTTTTAGCAGTGCACACCTGTGCTTTCTTTACTGGGGTTAATCTGAGCCTCTTTTAGTAGTGCACACCTGTGCTTTCTTTACTGGGGTTAACCTGAGTCTCTTTTAGCAGTGCGCACCTGTGCTTTCTTTACTGGGGTTAACCTGAGCCTCTTTTAGCAGTGCACACCTGTGCTTTCTTTACTGGGGTTAACCTGAGTCTCTTTTAGCAGTGCACACCTGTGCTTTCTTTACTGGGGTTAACCTGAGCCTCTTTTAGCAGTGCACACCTGTGCTTTCTTTACTGGGGTTAACCTGAGCCTCTTTTAGCAGTGCACACCTGTGCTTTCTTTACTGGGGTTAACCTGAGTCTCTTTTAGCAGTGCACACCTGTGCTTTCTTTACTGGGGTTAACCTGAGCCTCTTTTAGCAGTGCACACCTGTGCTTTCTTTACTGGGGTTAACCTGAGCCTCTTTTAGCAGTGCACACCTGTGCTTTCTTTACTGGGGTTAACCTGAGCCTCTTTTAGCAGTGCACACCTGTGCTTTCTTTACTGGGGTTAACCTGAGCCTCTTTTAGCAGTGCACACCTGTGCTTTCTTTACTGGGGTTAACCTGAGCCTCTTTTAGCAGTGTACACCTGTGCTTTCTTTACTGGGGTTAACCTGAGCCTCTTTTAGCAGTGTACACCTGTGCTTTCTTTACTGGGGTTAACCTGAGCCTCTTTTAGCAGTGCACACCTGCATCTCCTCTATGTAGGCGAACCTGGGAATAGAACTCTAAATTCTGTTATTAATAATAAAATACCAAGCCGTGCCATACAGATTTCACCTGATAAAACGGCTTTCTAGGTAATCGTAGCTTGCTCACCTGTGTGCTGGAGTTAAATTGGGCCTAGTGTTTATAGAGAGCTGAGAGGTCTGTTCCCTTATGCCTCATAGAAAGAGATCTGTGGAGCTGTTGGAGACTAGCCTGCAATACTGGAGTCACCATTAACACTGCGCTATGAGCTCACTGGCGCTGGACACACTCACAGCCACTGGGCCTAGAGAGTGTGTGTGCGTGCGTGCGTGTGCCCGCCTGTGTGTGTGCGTGTGTGTGTGTGTGTGTGTGTTTGTCTGCATTCAGGGAAATATTATTTCCTATTTTTATTTTTTTAACAGTCATTAAGATTAAAAAAAAATCTCAGTTTTCAAGTCGCACCTCGCCAAGATAGCGGTGAAATATACAGAAAATTTGCATAAAAATGCATCTTTATGAGATGAATGTGAAGTTCTATGTGTGTAAGCTGGAAAGGATGCTCTGATATGCAAATGAATAATAATAATAATGCCAGGGGTATTTAGCTGATGGCTTGGGGACCAGATGTGGCCCTTCATAGATATGCTCTTTGATCTTTGAGAAAGGTACTATTCCAAAACTCTAGGGATATCTGGATCTATGTTTTGAGAAGGCATCTACTTTATGCAATGAGTGCAATAGATGTTATTTTCACATTATTTTATAAGTAAGGTGTGGAAAGATATTTGGCCATAATGTGGCATTTTTAACAGAATCTGGCCCCTGTAAGAGATAGTGGAGGAACAGTGGTGATTCTCCCCTGAGCAGTTTTACTCCTGCACAGAAGCTCACAGCGAGCCTTCGACCCTGAGCGAGCGGCGCTAATGTAATCCGGACAGACGGCGGGGGATGCAGGGACTTTTCAGCTTTTGTTTTATTTTTTTTGCATGTTCCCAACAGGACGCCCGTCCCGTCACCCCCCCTCTGCCTGCCCCCCCACCCCCCCTCTGCCTGCCCCCCCACCCCCCCTCAAACCCCGCCTCGGCAGCAGCAGCTCCCTTTTGAACATGTAACGAAGGTGATGAGGCGGGATTATGCATGCGAGCCACGCGGCGCGGCGTGGTGTAATGGCCGGGGCTTTTTATCGCCCGGCGCATGCTAATCCTAGAACCGCGGCCGTATAACACCTGCAGGGACAGTGCGTGGGAGGGGCGGGCCTCACAAACCCAGCGCCCGTTACACGCCATCAAACGCATTACTGCACACACTGGCTGCCTGGGTGTGCATCTGCATACGCACACGCGCTCTCACGCACGCACACACTCTCGCACATGCACATACTCGCACACGCGCGCGCACACACAAGTATGTGTACACATGCTTCCACCAAGCGACACATGCAGACCGTACACACAAATATATTCACATGCAGTACACACACACACACACACACACACACACACAAAGACACAGAATGGCAGAAGCAGCGACGCAGTCTTTTCACCTGAGCTTGCTGGCTTATGCATGCACGCAGGTTGAGTTTGGAGCACTATACTGTATATTATAGATAATTAGTGACACTGATTTATAAATAATTATTTGAAATACCTTAACCCTATTGACACTAGGTAAAAGTTATTGCATGTTTTTGTTAGTAACATAGAAATATTGAGGGATCTACAGGAATGTTTTCAGATTTTATCAGTTTTTATATGTGTTAAAGTATCTCAATGAGAACAGATTTCTTAAATTTCACATTGGAACTCCTTTAAAATAATTTGATTATTTTGTTACATTCTTGATGTGTACAGGCTAAAGGATAAATGGTAACTAGAATCCTTAAAAAATGGATTCTATTTCTAATAGTTTCTAATATAAATCATATAAAAACAGTAAATGGAGTGTTTCCTGAGTTGTGTTCTGCAGGTGTATTGTGGGATGCGGGTATCCTCCTGTCAGTGTTCATCACTGGAACACACTGTGTGCACGTGCAGACTTGTTCTGTGGTACCCTGCTCATTCCATGGGGAAATGGATCCGTTCTCTTTATAAGAGCTGGGCAGTTGGCTGCTTGTATAACTGGAGAGCCTGGTCATCAGCTGTCTGACAGACAAAGCCAAATGCAAGAGGCTCAATGGCAAGTGCGTGTTTATAAAGTCTTCATGAAGCATGTAAAACGCCTTCATTAACACGGGGGTAGTTTTAAGAAGTCCTTAAAATGGGCCGGAATGTCACTCGAGGGTCGACCCTAAGGCCAGTGACATCATGTGACCTGCCGTGTTACAGAATAGTCTTTTACGTTATATTTTGTCATCTTTCATAAAGCACTGAATTTTCTTATGAATGATTTATGAATGCTCAGATATACTTATAAGAGACTTTACAAGAATTGTGTTAGAAATGCATACTATATGTATGTACTATAGTGTGACCAAGGGCAGTATGGCATTACACAAGAGACCACGCAAACTTTTTTGTCTTTTTTTTGTTTGTTATATCTTAGGGTGTTCAGCTTTACTGGACAGCACAGTGTAGAGAGACAGGAAGAATGAGGAGTGAGAGAGAAGGAGAGACATTCGACAAAGGCCCGGATTCGAACCGCCGACGTCGTGGCTCGCAGTGGGCATGCGGACGGTGCCCTTACAGACTACGTCACCGAGACGCCCCCTCGTCTCTTTTTAATACACAGTGTACTCTGTTTGCCCAGTTTTTTGGTGGATGAGCAACTGGCTGTTGTTTTCATACATTCATCTAAGGCGCTCACGTGTTCAACCATCTCGGAATACGAGCATGCTCACATGATCTGATCAGCGGTGTCCGCTTAGCCTCCTGGCTGGTTTTTAATGTAATTTCCAGAGCATCGGGGAAATACAACCCATTCATATTCAGTTTTTTTATTGAATATGTTGCTTGGGGCAGCGCCCATAATGTGCAGTGGGAAAGAAACTAGAAAATGGATATTTAGCATCAAATAAACACAAGAGTGGCATTAGAGACACATTGCCTTTTTTTTTTTTTTCTTGATTTGTTTTTTGTAGTTTTTATAGTAACTGTAGTTCTGAGTGTCGTCATGGCAGAAGAGCAAATATGAGAAGGTATCCATTTTAGGTGCGGAATGTTCCGCCTCCCTCCTGACCGCATTAAGAACCCTGTTGGCGTGCGAGCCGGCGGGTAATTCCGCGCCCCTTGCCTTCGCGTCTCGCGGTCCCCCTCCATTAGATAGCGGCGGCTCGTGATGTACGAACCGCGGGAAGAAAAGGCGGGCTTATGTTTATTCATGACTTTGCGAAGCGGCGCGGCGCGGCTCAGCCGGTCTCCCCAGATTTCCTTTTAAGGAAGGAAGCCCGGCGAGATGGAGTGGAGGTGCAGAGGAGAGGCTCTCCCCGCCCACCCGCCTGCCTGCCGCAGTCCACATCACATCACATCATATCGCCTGCCTTTTTCTTTTTTCTTTTCTCATTTTCTTCCTGTGCTCAGCCTTTTGATTTCTCCTCCGCTATTATTTCTGACGGAGGTCATTTCTTTGACCTCTAAAAGTCAAACGTGCTCATTTCCTCTCACCAAAAAAAAAAAAAAAAAAAAACTAAACATCCTGGGGTCTCTACCATTTTCGCCATTGTTCTCTTAATGTATTAAAATTGCACCATTTGCCAGAGCGATTTCTCTGGATCCGGGTTGAATGTGGGGGGGGGCAGATCCTGATAGCGAGCTGTCTGTCAGTGTGCCGCCAGAGGTTATGCGCAACACCCCCCACCCCCAAAAAAACATCTCTAAAAACACCCACGTGAGAGGGGTGGTGTCCCCTCGATGGTCTGAAAAAAATAGGGTGCTGTTAGGACATAAACAAACATGTCAAAGAAAGTTAATAAAAAAGATCTCCACATTCGTTAGAGAAAAGAAAGCCTTGGACCCACCGTTTGACAGAGGCCTGCATCATCTTTACACAAAAGGGCTTTTACTCAGCCGTACACAGGCCCTAGTGCCAGATCACCTGCACAGGCCTTGGCACCAGGGTGCATTCTCCAAAACCCCGCCCCCTTTTGCAGCAAAGCCCAATCACATTGAGAGTCAGTCTGGCTTAGTGGAGGAGTAATGGGTACAGACATCAGCGCTCCACTGTTCTCTGCGTACTGCTGGCGAACCGAAAATCAGCAACAACAGTCATCGTAATTCAAAAATAGCCGCTCCCTATTTGTCTTGTAAACGACTTTTTAATGATAATCAGGTCAGAGTCATCCATCATAGGAGCGCAGGCCTGCCTGAGTCTGTGATAGAAGCTCCTCCTATGAGTAAATGGTGTCTATTTATTACCACCCAACAGCAGTCTGCACACATCATTATGCATCTTACAACCAGTTGTGCGGGACACCTGCTTATGTGTGTCTGTGTTTATGTATGCGAGATGGAGGCCAGTAGGCCTGTGTGTGTGTAAGATTCTGTCTGTTTTTCTGTGTGTGTGTCTGTCTATCTGCCTGTGTGTGTGTGTGCATGTGTGTTTGCGTGTGTGTGAGATGGAAGCCAGTAGGCCTGTGTGTGTTAAGATTCTGTCTGTGTTTCTGTGTGTGTGTGTGTGTGTGTGTTTATGTGTGTGAGATGGAAGCCAGTAGGCCTGTGTGTGTGTGTGTGTGTGTGTGTGTGTGTGTGTGTGTGTGTGCGTGTGTGTGAGAGTGTGTTTGCTGACAACCTGTCTCCACAGTGGAAATACAGCTTGTTTGTTCATGCTTTAATGAATGAATGAACGGCTGGTTGATTGAATGAGTGAATGGACTGGCTAAATGGCCCTATTGTGCCTCCCTCCAAGCCTCACGAGCAGCACAGGGAAGGCGGTGACACAAAAGGGAAACGCCGCTGCTCGCCGAGAATGACAATTTCCTGCCGTTTGTTTTGTGCCACGGCCCTCGTACCGCACAGCGCGTCTCACGACCCATTAAAAGCGGCGTCCCCACCCCCTGAGGGTTTTTGGTCTCATTAATAGCCACCCTCACTTTTTATGGGAAAATGAAGCGCATCGGGCACGAGAGGAGAGAAGCCGTCCCTTTTTTTACTTTTAACACAAGTTAAGTTTGTACCGCGACTCGCTGCGTGTGCAAGTTAAAGGCAAATTAAGTTAGCGCTGGAGACGAACAGCGCCGCCGCCCGCCAATCTGCCTCAGCGGGGAACCGGAGGCGCAGCACGCCGCCACCGCCGTCGTTTTAAACAGATACGATAAACGATGCAAATTCGCCTACCGCCGCCAAATGCCAGGACGAGAGGCCGGCCTTTGCAGAGTGATTGTTGTGCTGTCAGCCGCCATTTGCATGAGAATGGGGAGCTCTAATTGGCGCACTTCGCTGCCCTGGCCCGATGGCACCGAAACAGGATCAAGACAGACACAACTCAATTCAGTCATGTAGAATTTTCCGCGTCTTTCCAGACGCTCTGCCGGGGTGCCACGCCCCTCCCTCCTCCACCTTGTTTTTTGGATGTGGGATAATTTTCAGCCTCCCTTCGCCCCCTGTAGACCTCCTCAGAAAGAGCACTGTACCCTGCCGCTCTCCACAACCTCCACCATGTTAAACGTTTAACATACACTTTGTCTTTACAGTCTTGCATTAAAGGAGTCGGCCTGATGGGAGGGGGGGGGGGGGTGCTGCTGTAGGGAGCCCCCCCACCCTTCTTTCTTTAATAATAAATGATGGATGTTTCAAATTAGAAAACAGTGCTGAGAAAATCCAATTTGGTCCCAAGCTTTGGAGGCAGAATAAGAAATAAATAAATGAAAAATAATAATAAAGAAGAATTGTGTATTAAGGGCTTTTGTTTTAATATGTGCACTGGGGATCCGGCGTGTGATTTAATGCTGGTTGCGAAATGGCCGCTATTATGTACTATTAACAAATCAACCCGGTTTCACCCGAAAGTGGATCTTTAGCACTTTAGCGAGCAGTAGGTGGTCTGTCCACTGTGACAACTGATTTATAGCCCACACTTATAATCACATCAGAGGGAAATGAGGGGGAGATGGAATTCGCATGGTGTGGATGGGCGGGCTGGGGTTCTGTACATTTTAATATTTTACTGCTTGGTAATTTACCCTTATTTATCCATCTCTTTAACCTCTGTTTTTTAAATCTTTTTTTTTGTTTGTTTCATTTTTCTTATGTTCCCATCTTCTGAAGTGAAATGAGGTGGATCGCTCGCTGTCTGGTCCTCTCGTTTCCTGCCCCCCCCCCCCCCCCCATGCCTGTCCTTTCTGCTTCTGTTCGCTTCCTGCTGCCCCCCCCCCCTCATCCCTCTGGTTCCACATCACAATCCTCTAGATCCCTGGTACTCAAATCACGGTCTGCTGGTTTTCCACCCTTCCTTTACCTGGGAGTCATGTGTCAACCGTCTTGCCAATCAGCAGCACTAATTGTTCAGTTAATTACCTGGGAGAAAGAAAACCAGGGCCGGATTTGGATTCGAGGTCCAGATTTGAATATCCATGCTCTAGATCAGGGGTGTCAAACTCCGGTCCTGGAGGGCCGCAGTGTCTGCTGGTTTTCGGTGATTTTCAGCACAAGTGATTAATTTTAGTTACTGATTGGCTAAGAAGTCCACACACCTTGTTCTCAATGCTTTAACTGGGTGCTGATTGAAAGGAAACCACAAATACCTGTAGACACTGCGGCCCTCCAGGACTGGAGTTTGACACCCCTGCTCTAGATCATCCTGCCCCCCAGTCTGTCTGTGAAAGCTCTAGCCCACGGGCGGCCAACCCTGGTCCTGGAGAGCCGCACAGTCCGCTGGCTTTTGTTTTCACCTTAAATACAGCAACTACTTAGACCAAAGAATCCAGGTGAGGTGAGTTAACTGTGTAATCGACTAGTTTAATTGATCAATTAAGTGACGAGGAACAACAAAAACCAGCAGACCCTGCGGCTCTCCAGGACCAGGGTTGGCCACCCCTGCTCTAGCCCGTGTTAGTGCTGAATGCTGAATGCTCTAGCACAGGGGTGGCCAATTCCAGGCCTCGCGGGCCGGTGTGTATGCATGTTTTTACTGCCACCAGTTACCACGGTTCAATCAGCTAATTAGTCATACACACAATCACCGATTCACTTGTAAATTACAGAACGATAAAATGCTACAATACACGCATTGACGCATACCGGCACAAGAACATTCATCAGCTGCTTTTCATATCGTGGATATGTATATTAAAATATCAGATCGTGTAAACGATTTGGCTAATTAAATAATTGTTAACTGGCGGCAGCAAAAACCTGCATACACACCGGCCCGCGAGGCCTGGAATTGGCCACCCCTGCTCTAGCATGTGTTAGCGCTGAATGCTCTAGCCTGTGTTAATGCTGAATGCTCTAGCCTGTGTTAGCGCTGAATGCTCTAGCCTGTGTTAGTGCTGAATGCTGAATGCTCTAGCCTGTGTTAGCGCTGAATGCTCTAGCCTGTGTTAGCGCTGAGTGCTCTAGCCTGTGTTAGCGCTGAATGCTCTAGCCTGTGTTAGCGCTGAGTGCTCTAGCCTGTGTTAGCGCTGAATGCTCTAGCCTGTGTTAGCGCTGAATGCTCTAGCCTGTCTTAACGCTGAGTGCTCTAGCCTGTGTTAGCACTGAGTGCTCTAGCCTGTGTTAGCGCTGAGTGCTCTAGCCTGTGTTAGCGCTGAGTGCTCTAGCCTGTGTTAGCGCTGAATGCTCTAGCCTGTGTTAGCGCTGAATGCTCTAGCCTGTGTTAGCGCTGAATGCTCTAGCCTGTGTTAGCGCTGAATGCTCTAGCCTGTGTTAGCGCTGAATGCTCTAGCCTGTGTTAGCGCTGAGTGCTCTAGCCTGTGTTAGCGCTGAGTGCTCTAGCCTGTGTTAGCGCTGAGTGCTCTAGCCTGTGTTAGCGCTGAGTGCTCTAGCCTGTGTTAGCGCTGAGTGCTCTAGCCTGTGTTAGCGCTGAGTGCTCTAGCCTGTGTTAGCACTGAGTGCTCTAGCCTGTGTTAGTCCACAGTTCTAGCTTTATAAGGAGGCCGGCACGAGCAGTGTTCCTGCCGTGGAGAGCAGGAGGAAGCCTGTTTTTTCACTTTTACCTCAGACTGGGGTATATTTCCCACAGTCACGTCCCTGCGAACCACATTTAAGCAAAAAAAGAAAATATATATAAAAAAGGAAATGGGCATTTCTGTTTAATGAACTGTTTCATCAGAGCTTGGACAGGCCAAGAAGATCCATAAAATTAAAGACATAAAAAGCGAACAAAAGGACTGCAAAAAACCCACGTTTCCTGTCTTGGTTCCTACGACGAATGTGGAAACTCAGGACACGCACACGCTAAACACATTCCATCATTTTCCTAAAAGCAATGGAGAAGGGAGGGGGCAGGCTGGGGGGGGCGGGTGGTGGGGACTTTGCTTCTATCAATGTGCAATAATGTCTCTGATGTAATTTAAATTTTTTTAAAAGGACCTTTTTTTTTTTTTTTAAATGTTTTTTTTTTAGGAACTTCAGAGAAGACTGGATGAGGCCCATTGGCTGAAACTGGAGGCTGGCAGTGCTGTCTATTCCCCCAGCAAGGTCAGTGTGTGTGTGACATGCGGGGGGGGGGGAACAGACTAGCGCTAATGTGTATACCCTGGGAAAAGCCACTGGTTATCCTCTGAGCCATCAAAACACACTCACAAATGTTACTGTTACTGTCAGGGCATGAAATTTACTTTTTCACCCACTGGCTAGAGTGGCTTGTGGATTCTAAAAATCACCAGCCATTTTCAACATTTTACTAGCCACATTACCTTTTATAACATAACACAACTTTGTTGGTTACCTGCCAAATTGACTGCTAGAGTAGAAATTTTACCAGCCACAGTCAAAATTTTACCAGCATTTGTCTGGTGGCGGGTGTTAATTCAGACCCTGGTTACTGTGCTGTGTTGTCATTAGGAGCATGCCTGCATTACTAGCATGTTGGGCCTACCTTACAGGTTTTACACACGGGTAAGTCTAAACCCCATAGTATCATAAAGAGAGCCCTGACATGGCGATAAATTACATGACTTGTTAGCTTGGCAGACGCGCTAATCCACAGCACCTTCGTATTTATGTGCGTTATCCGTTCATGCGGGTGGGTGACTACTGAGTAACTCATGCTAAGCAGCTAGCTCGAGGGTGTGAAGGAAAGTTCTCCCACCTGGGATTCAAACCCGCTCCCGTCTGCTGTATCAAACCTCTTATTCCGGAAGGGTATGAGTTCCGTTTTAAGGTAGCTCAAGGTCACCCTGTTTCACGCTGCATGGTCATGAGATTCCCACCCTCTCTCTCAGCAGTGTTTGGAATTCCTTTATGGAATTTTGTTATTTCTCTCATGGAAGATTTTGGTTGGATGTCGGTCCGATCTGGAGTAGAGACCGCGTTGCAGTTTTATTTCGCTTTTGGCCCCTTGTTAGCGATTTGAAGGGTACACCAGAGACCCGTGTGTGCGGACGGGACTAAAGCGGCTACAGATGCAGTTTAGTGCGATGCCGAAATCTCTGTTTAAATTGGCCGTTTCTGTCAGTCATAGCTTCCAACATCAGCCCCAGGAACGTAGTTAAAATTATTATACATTTTTTTTTACTTGGAAGACGTTTCTTCTGATTGAATTAAACCTGTGTGCCTTTCGGCGGTTAAAGTGCCGACTCTGCAAATTTTCCCCTGCCAACAAAGGTCGTTTTCTTTAGTGTCGTTTCTCAGAACGACCTCCTTTGTTTTTTTTCTTTTTCTTTTTTTCTCTCCAATTGGTGGGCCTGATCTAATTTTTGTAGGTGAGCGTGGATTTTGAGTTCAACGTGTGTTTGGAGTCTTGACAGATATGTTTCCCTCCCACCTTCAATAGGGACTGATTCAGAGGGAAGTTTTCTTTATTAAATAACAAGTTGGCCCGAAGGTCACATACTCGTCACCTCCAGGGGAGCCATTTTGGCTCTGTTACTCGTCACCTCCAGGGGAGCCATTTTGGCTCTATAAACGCATGAGCCATATAATTGCACAGAGGAAAAAGACCTGGCAAAGACAGGCAAACGGCACTGGTCTTATTCGCAACGATGGGATGACGGGAACTCACACTTCTTGAGAGCTGTGAACCAGGGAGTATGTCGTGATGAGAGGAAGAAGAGCTGTCAGCATAGGAAGATGAAGAGGGGGAGGAAGAGGTGGAGTAGGGGAAGCGATGATGACGCCATTCAGGGCCACACTGCAGGCTGCCTGGCGCACTGGGGAGCGCGAGCTGTCAGACGCGCAAAACGAAAAGCGAACAGCTGTGAGCACAGAACCCATCCGCTGAACACCCAAACACCACAGCCAACTGAACCTGTGTTACCTTTAGCTCACTTCCTGTTAAATGCTCTGCCTGTGCATTATCCCCTCCCATCTACATGGCAGCCACTTGCAGTTGTTGTGATTGACAGATTGGCCTGCCCTGTGATTGGCCCTAGCTCTGCTGTTGTATTGCGAGACCTGAGGGGAATATAACCCACTGGCATGGCTGCGGCGCATGCGCTTCAGCTGCACGGTTCCTTGCATGAGTGCGCATTTCACAGCAGTGACACACATGAGTCGCAGTCAGTGATTCAAAACTGTGGGGAGAAGAAAATGCACAACAAAAATGAATCCTATTATAATTTCAAACCAATCAAATGTTCCCATCCTCCCTCCCTTCCTCCTCTGGTTACAAACGGCTTTGCTTCATCAGCTCTGTTCTGATGGCTGTTCCCTGCTGCTGCTGCTAATGTCGTCCCGGCTCTGAGTTTAAAGGCTTATTTTCATATTGCGCCAATGATTGGCAGTTGACCTTCACGGCAAGTTTATAACAAGCCTCTGAGAGTCCGCAGGTGACCGCCGTTGCCTGGGGACAGCATATTAATACTAATCTGATAGAATTACCAGGAACCAATTAATCTACAGGACACCAGCCCGGGCAGTGGCTCTTAAAGGGACAGTGTTCCAATATGGCTGGTTCTCAACGCAGCCGGGTGGAGAGGAGATCTAAAGGCAGGACATGCCTTTAGATAGTCGCCAAAAAATGTATGTGTACGGACATCTGCAGGGGCTAAATTAGCAGACCCAAAACTGACCCTGAGTGGACGTCCGCCTCGGCAGCAACAGTCGTTTCTTGCGTCCTGTCCGCACGCACCTGCCGTTTCACCTACAAGCGTTTCTTCTGTGTACTGTAACCTTCTTCCATGAAGGACGCCATTGTTATTTGCAATTTGCACTGAAAAAATTATGGGAAATGTAGTCTACAAAGGGGGGTTGATACGCTTGACTATGAAAGGCAAAAGTCCGTGGATTGTCCGTCTGCGTACGCTCACTGTTTTAAACACTGTAACCACCGTAACACAGCTAAGAGTTCCCGTTAGCAAGAACTCAACAGAAACTGGACGACCTGAAATTATCTAAAAACTGCGCCATCTACAGTGTCAACCGCTTACTAACAGAACTAACAGTTCCTGTTTATCCACTGCAGATGGGGCAGTTTTGAGGTCATTTGAGGTCATCCAGTTTCCGTTGAGTTCTGGCTGCTTTCTGTGGACCACCTGCAGAGGCGTCGTTAACGAGCGAAACTGTTAACCGTAGGGTGTGATTCTAGTTCTGCTGCCAAAAAATCCAAGGAATACTTTTTTAGACCCAAATGGATACACAGCAGTGCCAAGGTCTGTATTGATTTACTGATGATAACCATCTGCTCCACACATAGATGCAAACACCTTATCTCATGTCATGTGGGCCCTTTGAGTAAACGCTGTTTATAGCGTTACAGACTGTTTTATACACAGCCGTGCTGTCAGAGATCACACTCTTTTTAGATCACAGTCTAATAATCGTGTTTTGTTTTGTTATCACTGCAAGAGCTACGCAGAGGCCACCAAGCAGTTTTCTAAAACATAAACCCAAGGAAAGTGTTTCTTAGACTTAGAGCCTCAGAAAACTCAGGAACTGCCAGCATGAGACCCACACAAACCCATCATCTCTTCACCTCTTTAAATATAAACCAGCGGTGACCCACTTGTAAGTTCACATATGGGCTTAAATGCCTCTGAACACCGAAAACCGCTGGGCGGTTGGAATATCACAAAATTAATATTGCCCTCAAACATTCACACTATAATGCATTTGGTAATGTGTTTCAGACACATTATTTATACACGCATAATTATTCATGTATACATATAAATACACACGCTTTGTCCCGTGGAGGATTGTGGGAACTGGAGCCTCCTCCTACACAGACAATTACAGCGCAGGAACACAAGTGCACAGTGCCCGATCACGGCCAGCACAGGATGTCCTGCTTTCCCACACAGCAGGCCTTTGAAATGGCCGTGTCCGAATCAGCACTCTTCCACACTATTGAGTAGCCTTAGTGAGTAGATAGGACGAGAAAGTAGGCGAAATTTATTTAAATTGCAGTATACTTGAAACACCCGGATGACACACTTACTTCCAGGGTTTTGCTGAGTACATTCTGGAGCACACTTTTCAAGAAGTACATAAATATGACTAATTATTTTTTTCAAATTGCGGCGCAGCTTCACTGACGTTTTTTTTCAAATACAACAAAAACAACACGTGACATGGCAGCGCAAGGGTGGGGCGCAGGGTTGCCAGATTTTGCAAGACTCTCCAGCCAAATGGCGACTGAAAACCAGCCCAAAACATATTTTTAACCGAAACCAACGTATTTTTTTAATAGATATCATTGTATTTTTACTTTTTAAAATAAGTGTGTGCTTTGCGACATTTTTATTTGTGACTGCACTTTGAAAGTATCCCAATTTAGTTAGTAAAACCGCGGACGTGGACACTGATGGGATGTCTTATGACCTGCTTACGACGCTTCCACAGTACGGTGGGAAAATAGTACGGCGGATAGACTGCTAACCAGTGCACATTAAATGGCACACTTCTGCCAGTGCACTGTATGGAGGAGACATGGCACAGTAGATAGGGTTCTGATTCACCGACTGGGTGAAGGACACTATTGGATGAGAGAAGGGCCCTATTGAATGAGAGAAGGGTCATATTAGATGAGAGAAGGGCCCTACTGGGTGAAGGGCCCTGTTGAATGAGATAAGGGCCCTGTTGAATGAGAGAAGGGCCCCATTGGATGAGAGAAGGGCCCCATTGGATGAGAAAAGGGCTCTATTGGAAGAAGGAAGGGCCCTATTGAATGAGAGAAGGGCCCTACTGGGTAAAGGGCCCTGTTGAATGAGAGAAGGGCCCCATTGGATGAGAGAAGAGCCCCATTGGATGAGAGAAGGGACCTATTGAAAGAAGGAATGGCCCTATTAAATAAAGGAGTGGACCATGTAGCCTCTCAGTGCATATCCTCAGTATATTAAGTTTGTATTATTTTGAGAACACAATTTTTTTATTTAGATTTTCAAAGATTTAAAAAAGAAAAACTAATATAAAGCCCCAGTTTATTTTTGCCATTGACCAGGGTGAAGGGTGCAGTCCAGTTCCGGCCACCTGCTAGACAAACCCCAGAATGCAAATCTGCCCCCCCCGACCCCCAAACCCCGGTTTAGACATAGGGTTTTGTCTCCATGCCAGACTTTGCGCTTCGCGTAAGCCTTTCCAGTATCATCGTTCAGCCAATCAATGTGCTCCGCTCACATAAAAGTTGCTCAACAAGTCTTGGGTTTAAATTGTTTTCAGGCTGACTTGCTTGGTCATTCAGAAAATGCTGCCAGTCATTTTATCAGTTATTTTGGAATCTTTGTAGATTCTGTTAGTGATGACGTAAGCATTGTTTTTCCTCACAAATACTCCCACAGTCAGTCAGTCAGATAGTCAGTCAGGTGGCCCCCAGGCAGTAATCAGTTCTTGTTTAAATCATCCTGCTTTGTGAGATTCTATGCGTCGATTCAGTAGTTTGTCCTTTATGACCTTTAGAGGGCCTGTTGCTTCCTGCTGTAGTCCCGTGGCAGGCCTCGTTGGTTGGAGAAGACCCTGGCAGGGGCTGTGAGGGCCCTGTTGACTCCACCTTGGACACACCTTGGAATTCCCTGTCCTTTCAGAATATACCACATGGGATAATCAAAATAAATATTTCCTTTAAAAAAAATTGGAAAGAGTGAGAAAAGGTGTGTGAAAAATTGATAGTTGGAAATTGGTCGCGTGTTTGTGGGCGGAGGGGAGAGTGCAATGGGTAGTGAGGCGACAGCCGGGCGTAGTACTACGCCGGCACGGAACCACTCGCACTGCCCAATAGCCGGTTCTTCTAGCGCATATTAATACGGCTGTTCTGCATAGCAGTGTGTGTACTCTGTGTGACACGCAAGGCGGCATACGGAAAACCCCGCTCCCCCCGCTCCTCTTCCGCATTTGAATAAAAATAATTTATGTCAACATTCCCATGTCACAGAGTGCTGGAGGTGTGTGTGTGTGTGTGTGATACCAAACCCTGTTACCTCTTCGTTTACCCCCCCCCCCCCGGCCCTCTCGTCAGAGTCTTTCTGAAGAACTACAGCGACATCTGCATGATTCCAGGCTCCAGAGCGCCAGACTCGCGGGCACGTCCGCCACTGTGCCACTCTACGCCACGCCACTCCCTCTTCTTTTCAATTCCTCCTAGCACCACACCGAAATAAACACCACCCCCCCCCGAGCCGTCGCCACGGCGATTAATAATAAACACGGCTAATTGCGCGGAGCGCAGAGGCTCGTTTCATTTGAATATTCCCATCAGCGGCCCCATGGGGGGGGGGGGGGTGAGACGGAGGGGCGCGGGGCAGATGGCGAAATTCGGGCATCAGCGACGGGATAAGCCTTTTGGTTCTGCACGAAACCGCCGACATTTACGAGATTAAAAAAAAAAAAAAAAGGCAAAAACTGAAAACAAACATTTTGCAAAACACTACATATATTTATTTTTATAAGCAAAGGTCTTCTATCGCTACCTCCACATTGTTTCCGCATTGGACCGTTAGATGCCGCGTTCGCCGTATGAGGGACGATCTGATTGTATAGTTGCGGGAAAATGGCATGTGAATTTTTGTAAAGCCCCTTTTGTTCCGCTTTGTAGACTGGGTTTGGGGGAGTCTGGGAGGGGGTAGCGGTGGCAGGGGGTGCAGCACCAGCTCAATGGGATGTTCACGCTGCTTTACAGTGTGCAATCTGTACCCCTCAATTAATATTGGGGGCATGCGTTTATGTCTAGGGAGCCCACAATGGGGCCCCCCCTGTTCCCCTAACAAAAGGAGTGGGAACCAGACAGGGGGGCTGGGCAGAGGCTGGGGCCCCAGAAGCAGAAACAATGGATTAATCGGCTCTGTTGATTTGATACAGCCAATCAGGATCCAAGCGAGCGTGCTAATTTGCGCTTAAATTACAAAGAGTCTGTTTTTTCTAAGACCGGGACGTGACGGGGGATTGGGTTTTTGTTCATCGTTTTTTCCAGGAAACGAAGACGAAAAGCTGCTACGGTGCCCCCCCCTCCTCCCGATCGTTCCCACGGTCGCCCCGGCGCCCCAACCCGGCATCGCCCGGCTCCCGCGCTCATGCCAACCCGTCCCGCCAACCGCCTCCGCCGTACGGGACTCCAAAAAAGGATACAGCAGGGTTATCACGGCTAAAAATCAAAGACGTTTGTGCCAGCTGGTTTCTTCGCTTACCGCGCCCGCATCCACCGCTTGTGTTACAACAATCGCAACAATCACAAAACACCCACAACCGTGTTTTTTTTTTTTTCTTAGATTTTTTCTTTTGTTTGCTTGCTTTGGTTGATGGGAGTAAAAAAAAAATTAAAAAAAAAGTTGTGAAAATAAGTCTGTGGGGAAAAAAAAGAAAAAGAAGAAAAAAGTGATCCTAAGGAATGCCATATGTACAGTGTATACGAGTGTACCTATGTGCACGCACACGCATACTGTATGTACGTGTGTTCCTTTCGCTCCCTCTGCCACAGATGGTGAGACATCCAATTAATCCAAGCTGGAAAAACGTAGGACGCAATCTTTTTTTTTTTAAATTAACGTCGAATTAAAACAAATTGGCAGCCTGGCTGAAAGCAGGCACATGGAATAATGACTCTCTCTCTTTCTCTCTCTCCCCTTCTCTCTCTCTCTCACACTTTGTTCTTCCCTTGCTCTCCGCTGGCAGATGCCAGCGTGCCGTAGCGATTTAATGATATGCAAATGAAATATGCATAAAACCACTCTCTTGTACGATGATTAAGCACAGAGGACATTAGCTGGGCGCCCCCGCCACGGGGCTCTCTCGTTGTCTCTCGCCCCCCCCCCCACACACACATTTCCGCGTCGCCCACGCCCCACTGTAACGAACCTTAATAAAGCTCATGACAGAAATCGGGGAAAAAAACGTTTTAATAACGGCGGTAATATCCAAACGACCCCCAAAAAAAAAAAAAGAGAGAAGAGATCCAAGACCAGGTTTTCTTCTTCTTAGTGTTTGATTTGTAAGATCCACAGAGTCTTGCAAGGAGCCGTATCTGGCTGTGGAGAGATGGAGAGAGAGACTGAGAGGGACCAGGTATTCTCACTGAGAGAGGACTTGGAGAGACTAGCATTGGCAGGCAAGCAATGCAGGAGGTTTTCACTGGTTGTTTGCCAGTAGTGTGGTATTATGTGAATCCAGGCTGACGGAGAAGGGGGAAAATATCACTCCATCATTTTCTTCTCTCTCCTTCCCCCCTTTCTTCTTCTTCTGTACGGTGTTTTGAGCCAGTCCTCTCTTCACTGCGCCCCTCATTGTAATCCATTCATGTAATTAAGGCGCGGAGCAATTAACATCCCCCGCGGAATTAAAATAAAAGGCCAACGATCCCAACCTCATTAGCTCCTGATAATTTTCTCTCGCGCGCGCGAGTGTGTGCGTTTTTTTTTTTTTGTTTTTTTTTAAATTAGAAAAGAAACTAGGAATTAAACCGCTAATTGCGAGCGTCGCGGTCGCCTTTTTAGCAGCCTTCGGGTGGAGGCGCCCAAAAAGATGCCATCTTCTTCCAGCTAAGCCATCTGTGCTGGTGGCAGCCTTGATTCTGACATCTTGGAGGCAATGCCCAAGAAGCGCAGACGGAAGCTCGAAGATCCTGTAATCCCTCCCTTCTGAGGACCTCTTCAATTATTTATAATCCACAACCGTGCCCCCTTTGCCCCAACACACAAAAAAAAAAGAACCATCAACAACCAGAGCAGAGAAAAGTTTTGGGTTATCCAGTCGTGATTACCGCCAGTCAATTTTTAATCTTTGTTCATTTCTAAGTTTTTTTTTGTTTCGTTCTTAATTACGGTTGTAGTTTTTTTTTCTCGTTTGGCGAATAATAGCGAATAAACTCTTCCTCCTGTTTGTCTTTCTTTTGCAGCAGCGCCCACCCTTGGCTCCATGCCCAGTGCCACCGGACCCGGCGGGAACCACGGCACCGTTTCCCGGCGCCCCGTAAGTATCGGGGTCCCCCCCCGCTAAACCCGGCCGCCCCGGCACCCTCTGCGACGCGTCCGTGCCCGTCGGCTTTGCCGCCCCCCAAAAAATAAAAGAAAGGAGACGTAGAAAGAGAGGTGGAGTGTACAAAAAAAAAAAAAGACCGCGGGGTGAGTTTGTGTGTCTCTTGGTTGGTTGGCAAGCAGGGGGCAAAAAGAAAAAATAGAAAGAATGAAAGAGGGGCTTGGTTAGGGTGGGGGGGCAAAGCCCTTTCCCACAGCCCCCCCACCCCCTATTTCCATCGCCCCAGATGGGCTCGCCAGGCGGGTACCTCCTCCTTTGGCTGCGGACCCACTTCGTGCCCCCCCTCCCCTCGCCCCCGTGGCCCCCTCACGAAGTTCCAGCATGTCTCCTCCTGTCTGTGTGCCATCTCCTGTGTGAGTCCCACACTGCTGCTGTATAGAGCCTACAGTCTGAGCCATTCATCTCCCTGGCGATTGCTGTGAATGTAGATAAATCGCGCCCATACACACACACACGCGTACACACACACACACACACACACCTCTCTTGCCTTCCTGCCCACCTCGTCTGCCTCTCTTGCGTTTGCTTTTCCTGCTAGTTTTTTTTTGAGCTTCCTGTTTTTTTTCCTTTTTTTTTTTTTGGGTTGGTTGAAATAGAAAGAAGTTGATCTCCTCACGTTGGCGCAAGTGGCACAATTCCGTAAACGAGGAGTGACGGCGTCGTTTTTTAAAATTATTTTTAAAAATGTAAAAAAAACTTAAATCCCGACTGAATCACTGATTACATTTTTTTTCTCTTTTATCAGTGGCGGTTCATTAGTATGCATCGTCATGTTTGGAGGTTTTTTTATCCTTTTTGTGTGTCAGTGCGCCTGTGTGTGCGCGCACGTCTTTTGTAAACAGCTGCCGCGGAGTTGTTGGCAGGGTCCCCGAGGTCCTCGCGCCCCCTATCCTCCTGGCCGCCGGATTGGCAGATTGGCAGCGGCATCAATGCCCACGGCGGACATTTTTCACCTCAGCGGCGGGCGGGCGGACGGGCGGGCAGGTGGCCGGACGGCGCCGTGGTGGGATTCGCGATGAGGAAACCGTGTGGTCAGGGGCGGCAAAGTTGTTTGGGTTTTTTTTTGTGGGGGGGGAGGGGGCAGGTTGGCTCTTGGCACAAAATAGCTGCCCCCCCCTCTCTCATTCTCTCAAAGATCGCCTCCCTGGCTTTTTTTTTGTTTAGTTTTTTTGTTTTTTGTAATCCGTCTCGTTCCTTTCACTGGAGCCGTCGCGCTAATTAACGGACCAAACTTTTTGTTGTTTTTTTAATTAATCGTCAGGAGTCGGGTCTTTTGTTTGTCCTTCCCTCCTCCTCCTCCTGCGTTGTCTTTGCCAGCCGACTCGCGACGGGCGCTAGCCTGCGTTTGGCTACGCGCGGTCGTTCCCGTCGCCAAAGCGCCCCCTCCGTCTTGCCTCCGCAGATGGCACCGTGTCTCCGCTGGCACACCCCGGCCGGCTGGCGCCCGCGCGGGTCCACCTTCGCCCCCTGCGCCCTTCTTTCCCGCGCCCCCTTTCCCCGACGGCACTCCAATCCTCAAGCGAGTACTGGAAAACGCGGCATCTCCAAAATAAGATTAAAATTTTAATTTAAATGCAACAAATAAAAATAAACGGATGTTATGAATCTTTTCTCTTCCCCTCTTTTTCCGTCGCCGCCGTCACCTCCCGGCTGCGGCACGTCTGCCAGGCTGAGCGTTGGCATGGCGTCTGATGGCTGCTTGGCTGCCTGGCACAGGGACTGGAGGTGGAGAGGGAGAGAGAGGGAGGTGCTTCATCTCATCCAGCCCCCTCTGCCCCCCCTGGCTGCCAACCTGCCCCCCCCTCCCCCCAACCACCCCCCATCTCGCTACCAGGCAGCCCCAGGACGACCAACTGCAAGTTCTTCTGCGATTGCCTTTCTTTTATATTTTCCTCCTCCTCCTCTTTACCCACAATCCCTGTGGGCAGAGTTCGTTCTGTCCATCGTCCCGGCGATGCGTGCCACGTCGCTTCCTCCCGGGGGTGGGCGACGGCAAAAACAAGTCCAGTTTGGTATTCTCACAGCCCCCCACCCCCCCGCCTGCCGTCCTGTTGCTCTGTCCCCTAACTTGCGCTGCCAACGCAACCACCAGTTAGCCTACACAATCTCAGATGGCACGCTTCCATCTTTCCGTCCTTGGCGGAAATTCGGTGTCGTTTGGAGTTTTACGCCCCAGAAACCCCCTACCAACCTCTCTGTCTTCTTTGCGACAAACTACTCCTTTTCTTTTCTAAAATCTGCACCCGTCTATTTGGCGAGAATTACCAAATAGCGCCAGGGAGAGGGGGTGGGGGGGTTCGGTCCGCTCTCTTCGTCCGCCCGCCCCCCACCCACGGCAGTGCCCTACCCGCTTTCTCCCGCGATCGCGAAAAACACCAGCCCCGTTGCTTGGCGCTACCACTGAATGGATGGCACCGTGCCAGCTTCTCACTGCCATCGTTCGCAATTCGCCGCCCACGCTTCTTTTCTCTCTCTCTCTCTCTCTCTCTCTCTCTCTCTCTCTCTACCTCCCCTCCCTCTCACTCCCCCCCCTCTCTCCCCTGCCACCTCCCCCCTGCCTCTTTTGTTCTATAGGTTTGACATTAATTAACATATGGGTTAATTGATTCCAAAAGCTGATGAATTGCTCTTAGCGTTTCCCATAGGGCGGCTCGTCTGCCACCTGCCCGCCCAAACGCCCCCTTCTTTCCCTGGCATAGCCTGCCGTCTATCCTTATCCCTTAGCCCTAGCCGTAGCCTAGCCTAGCCCCCTAGCATTGGCACTGGCACTGTGACAGAGCCCTGCGACTAGCTTTCTCGAGTGTGATATCGCAGCCCTGACTGTACCACATCTCCCAATGTACTGTACACTGTCGGGCGTCTCAGGCTGCTTATTGGACTATAGCTGATGGCGGTTGACGTTGTCGGATCCGCGCACAGGATGTGGCGAAGGCATTTTGTTATAAATAATCAAAGTCCTCCTGCAACCCCTCACCAAACACCCTCCCCCTTTTTTTTCTCTCTCTCCATCCTTCTCCTCCCTCTTTCACCCTCCCTCTCTTTCTCTCTCCTTCTGTAAACTGCGCACACCCTCGCACACGTCGCCTCCTCTGGCTTTTCAGTCCTTCCATATAAGCCCTTCTGGTTTTGCCCGCTTTATCGCCATTTTCTTAAGGAAGTTCTGAAAAGCATTACGGTTTGAGTTTAGGAGCAGGTCGAATTAAAAGTTGTAAATGAGGTACGGCATTGTATTACACTTGTAAGCAAGTGCGTGTGTATATATATATTTATATACGTATACAAAAACGCCGTATGATCTTTGTACGTTTATATATTGTGTCGTTCTTTTTTTATAGTGTTATTCTAATTATCTCGTTCTAGGATTCTTTCTGTGATTTAGCGCAAATTAGCTACGACTGTCATATTTGATTAAGCAATTATCGCTGTCACGTCGCGTTCTTCATTTAATTATAATTTTTTTAAATTGCATACGTGCCGACGAAGCTGATGAGGGTAAACGCGCGAGACGGGCGGGGTTTTAATTATTTAAAAACATGCCCCTGATCCACTCCATCCTCTCATAATCCCCCCCCCTCCCCCCACCGGGGCGGTTCCCACTGTCGTTAATTAGCCTGCGCTAACTGATGAAGTGGCTCTGATTCATTAAGCGCAAGACTAGCGCGCGGCGGCTAACTGCTCCCACACTGTAGTCCCCCCCACCCCTATGCCCGCAGTGCCGATCTCCCAACTGTGGCAGGAAACTTGGCTTCTCTCCCCCGCTATCTTCCTGCTCAAGCTATTATCTGTCTTTCTTCTGGAAGTTTCTAATTGGTAAAAAGAATAAATTCTTTTCCTCCCGTTTTTTGATTTGGTGGTGCGATTTCCCACGTCTCAGTCTTTCTCTCCCTCGCTCTTTCTCTCTGCCTCGCTCTCTCTCTCTCTTCGTCGTTCGCCTTGGTGACGCAGGAAAGGGCGGGCGAGAGCCAACGCTGGCACCGGGCTCCGTGGGTCTCCGATACGCCATTCTCTCCTCCGTCCGCCTTTTGTTTTTTTCCCCTTCTTTTTTCCCATTATTAAATAAAAAAGGAGCATGAAGCAACCAAGGCAACAAGAGGAATCCATTATGCAAATCGAGAGTCATTTGCATAATGTCTTATGCCAGGAATATGCAAATGAAGCATATAATTTATGGGAGGCTGCGTCTGTCTCAAAGTGTTCCCATAACTTACAAAGGGGATAGTGTTTCCCCCTCTCTTTCACTGTCTCTCTCTATCTCTCTCTCTTTCCTTCCAGACTGGCAGAGACAACATGTGCACACGCCTATACAGAACAAGCGTGCACTGTATTTATGCCAAAGAGCGTCTGTATCTTGAGTGTCTGTTAGTGGGAAAAACTTGGCCAGACTGGGGATGGGGTGGCTGGGTGGGGGTTGGGGTGGGTGGGTTTGAAGGACACAGATCTCCCAAAGAGGAACAGTAGACTAATATTCTAAAACAACCAAGGAACTAAATCAATCAAAACACAGAACAAGAGCCCTGGGAATTTGGTGGTTGTGGGTGGGGGTGCAGGTTTGACTTTTTTCCCCTCTGTTATGTGTGTGCGTGTCTTCGTGTGTGTGTGTGTGCGTGTGTGTGTGCGTGTGGTTGGGGGTGGGTGGCAGAATCGTGGGTTCTTCCCCCGGTGCATTTCGGGCGATGTTCCGACTGCCGTAAAAAGGGTGCCCAGCGATTCCTCTCTCTGTGAACGCGGACGGAGTGATCCCGACCCGGACAAATGCGGGAAAGAAGGGCAGAGAATGAAGGGATGAGGGAGAGAGATGCAGGAAAGGGAGAGGTGGAGAGCGAAAGGATTGTGAGCGGGTGGCTCGGGTGCAGCCGAAAGGAAAAGTTAAAGAAGATTCCGCGTTTCTCTTTTTCCGTCCCAGCATCACTTGTATACTTTGTCGCTCTTGATCCCCGAAAGTCCCGGAACCTTTTTTTTTTTTCTTTAGTTTTGACTTTTTTTTTTTTTTTTTGCCGAGATCATTATTATTGTCCAGCTTGGTTTTGCATACTTGATTTTATGTTAATGTCTCCAGTGACATCAAATCGTTGTTGCTGGAGAACAATGTGTGTGTGTGTGTGTGAGAGAGAGGGAGGGAGGGAGAGTGTTTGTGCATTTTGTTTTTGTTCCACTTTTGTTTCTGGGATTCCCACTCGGGCCATTGTCATGAAAACAAATTTATTATTATTTTTTTATTAAAAAATAAAAAATTCTGAATTAGTTTTTTGTGTGCCTCTGCTGGGACTGTCCTGTAGACTTAAGGGGCGAGCCTGGTCCCCCTCATCTGCTTTAAGGCTCTTTAACAGCCTGCTTTCTGTGGGTCAACGGGAAAGCTGCCATTGGAGCCAACTGTGTGTGTGTGTGTGTGTGTGTGTGTGTGTGTGCGGCTGTGTGTGTGTGTGTGTTTCTACGTGTGTTTGTATGTGTGTGTGTGTTTGTGTCCGTGTGTAAACTGACTCGAGTCGCACACTGGGTGTGTTAGCTGGACTCGAGCGCACGGCTGTTTCCACACAGGATCCGTTACGTTGGGAATGACAGCGGCTCTGTTTTCCCGTCGCTTCCGTCTCCGTCGCCGTTCCATTCTTTCAGAGGATCGCGATTAAAGGACAATTAATTAGCCAGCTAATTCTCATGGCTTCCAAAAAAACGATGAAACTCAAATGCTTTTCTTGTGGCTGCTTGCTTGTTAGCTTTGCATACGCTTACACTACGTGATTAGAGAGAGTGAGTGGGAGAGTGCTGTTTTTCTGTACCGGGAAACTATTCAGAATTTGCTTTGTACAGCCAGTGTAATCGCGCGGCAATAACTCGTTACTCATTTATATTCAAACGAGAGACGCGTGAAGGTTAATGTGAAACTGAGAACATTTCTCTTGTAAACATCCACGCACACTCGCACACAAGGATGTTATGAATTAACTTTTGCGCATTTGTGCACAATAAATTAACTTTCACAGGAAATTACCGGTAAAATGTTTCACTTGTATTGGTTATGAACTAGTGTTAAAACATTTTAAAACACAACACCAGAAACATGATAATGTTGAAACACTTTGGTTCTTACGTTCAAAGCGTATAACCACATTTCTCTGTCCGATTTGCTTTTGGGTGCAATTCTTTAAAATATTTGTTTCAACTTTTTTGTTGTGATTCATGTTGTTTAGACTGCATTATAGCATTTCATATTTAATCTACTTCCATTTTACCATTTACGTTATGTGCTTACGGCTGTGGTTTCTGCGGGCTGCGTTAAGGGGGGTTTATTTTATACTTGAACTGAAGTGCTTTACAGGCAGTTTTTCTTTGGAAAATACTTGAAAGTATATGTCTACCTCAGCTGTTTTTCTCCATGCATCATTATCAGATATATGGGGAAAATATGGAGGAGCAGCTCAGAGTTAAATTTAGCGTCAGTCACTGTCGTTATTCTATTCATTCATTCACTCTCTCCATCCTTTCACTCCTGTCAGTCATGTCCACTTCAGTGCATTCGCATATTAGCCAAAATGAATGCTGAGATGAAAATGTTGGTGATTTCCGAAAAGGCGGGACTGTCGAATAGAAAGGGTCTTTAACAAAAAGTTGAGTGTTAGAAGTCGCAAAATAATATCCGAAGTATAGTGCCATCCCAACTTTTTACAATGCTCTGGTGTGTGTTAAGCTGTAAAGACACTATGAATACGACATAATATTGTGACGGAAAATCAGTTTGATCTATTTTAAATTTAATAACACAGACCAGAGGGCGTGTGGTTTGCAATTAGATTCCTGATTGTTGGTGACGACTTAAATGTGACCTTAAATGTGACATTCCATGAACCACTAAGGACTGCGTCAGCCTCCTTAACAGGTGGCTGTAATACTGCTACTCACTAATATTAAAATGCCCCTCACTATAAGAGCGGAGATAAAACAAGAATAAATAACAACTCCAATAAAGGCAGTATCAGTGTCAATTAAATAATTAAGCGTGTTATTATGAATAACGATAATACCACTATTCACAACTGAACGGTTTGATGTACAGTTTTCTTATGGAGCACATGTGCTGTGTATGAATGAAAGCCTTTAGGCTTCGCTTGGTGATTTCTAATTGTTAAGGGGTCGATTTACTAAAGGTTTGCGCGTACAAAAATATGTGTAAAACTGTTACCGCCCGCAAAAAATCGTCAGAGGTGGTCAACTAACGAGGTATGAAGAGGATTGCATGTGCTAAAATAAAGATACGTTGAATTCTCATTTTTGCGGTTTAGCCTGAACAAATATGCAAAATTGGGTTTCCCTATGTTATTTTGCAAAATAGTGGGAGGTGGTCATGCAAATAGATTACTTTAGCATGTGTAAAGTGATTTACTAAGCCCAAAATGAAGTTTGGGAACGGTATTTGCGGGTGCATTTTAGTACAAATAAAAATCAGGTATTAAAAGATATCGCAAAGATAACGGCTGTCATTGTGGCAAGACACTTACAGGTGTGTTTGGAATGTCCATAACTGAACGTGTGCATGTACTTTGGCAGCACCCGCAAAATAACATCCCTTATTTGGGATCTTAGTAAATCGACCCCTAAGTGTAGTATTAATAGTAATCTCACATTTGGACACAAAACTGGCTCTTTTAAGCTACAATGTTCTTAAGCGAATGAAAACATTTAGGGTTAGCTTGATTGTTTTTAATTCAGTGTTGTGTGTGCTATCAATAATAATAATAATAGTCATAATAATAATGACTTACATCCGGCTGTTTTAATATACAGTTTTAAGCATTCATACTGTATGTTGCTAACTGTGTATGTGCTGTACTTATTTTGATTTAACATCATAACAGAAGTCAACAGAACGCCAGCTCCAAACAGGGAAGCACGATGCACTGGCATATTTGCAGCAACACATTTCTGAAGATTTTAAGGCATGTTCTTTATTACTTTCAAACGCTTGGATAATATGATGACACAATGAAATGAGAGCCCGTAATGTAATACTTTATGGTTTCAGGGAACTGAAATGCACTGTAGGGTGCTATCTGTGTGCACTACGCCCTGCTTCCTGCACCCTCGACCCTGCTTCCTGCACCCTCGACCCTGCTCCCCAGTGTTTCCCCTACAATACATTAGACGGGGCGGCCTCGCCTACAGAGCTTGCCGCCCCGCCTAAAAATATAAAATGGCAATGTCATTTTTTGAAAACAAATTTACTATCTTTTAAAAATCAATAGAAAGTTTGTTCCCGTAAGCGCACTATTTTGTGACCCATCTTCAGAAATGATCAACGATTCAATAGATTTGTGGAGTTTGTGGATTCTCCTATTAATAAACTGCAAGTAGCCTATGAAATTAAAGTGTTTTGATTTGCGGTAATCTCACTACGATTGGCTGCTTGGCCATGCACAGAAGAATAGATTTGTTTAGCTTATGTTGCCTCAGGAAAGCAAATAACTAACCTAGCTAATGGTAATGTCATCTTCAGCTAATAAGAGGAACTTGCCACTGGAAAAGATACAATTTTCCTTCCATGTAAATGTGAGATCGGGGAGAATGGGGACAGTAGGAGCCATCGCGATGGATAGCCTACAGGTGCAGTGGAGTCTACCGTTGCTACAAACCATGGCTTTATGATTCAATGGAACAAGCCTCGGAGCATAACTAACTCAGAACTAAAGTTTGCGATCTTTATTAGATCATGAAACGTCTAAATACCCCAATCACAAAAAAAACCTTTTTCATTTTTTTCCGGTCTATCATTTTCTTTGATGTCTATGATATTTTGAAGCGCTCATATTGATGAAGCCAAATTACATTTATGCCATTTTCAATTTAGCTTTCATAATGCAATTCTCACTGGGGATGCTCTGCCACTTATGGGCAACACAAGCAGACAGTGAAGAGAAGCAGGGCAGAAAGAGTTTTATTGTGGCGCCTACTCTGTACCCTCCACCCTGCTTCCTTCTCCCTCTACTCTCCACTCTGCATTGCTTTCATTTTGTAAAAGCCAGTTTGTTTGTGACGCACACTTGCAAAGTCAAGCCGTTTGTTTGTGACACACACTTGCGAAGTCAAGCTGTTTGTTTGTGACGCACACTTGCGAAGTCAAGCCGTTTGTTTGTGACGCACACTTGCGAAGTCAAGCCGTTTGTTTGTGACGCACACTTGCGAAGTCAAGCCGTTTGTTTGTGACACACACTTGCGAAGTCAAGCCGTTTGACGCACACTTGCGAAGTCAAGCCGTTTGTGACGCACACTTGCGAAGTCAAGCCGTTTGTTTGTGACGCACACTTGCGAAGTCAAGCCGTTTGTGACGCACACTTGCGAAGTCAAGCCGTTTGTGACGCACACTTGCGAAGTCAAGCCGTTTGTTTGTGACGCACACTTGCGAAGTCAAGCCGTTTGTTTGTGACGCACACTTGCGAAGTCAAGCCGTTTGTTTGTGACACACACTTGCGAAATCAAGCCGTTTGTGACGCACACTTGCGAAGTCAAGCCGTTTGTTTGTGACGCACACTTGCGAAGTCAAGCCGTTTGTTTGTGACGCACACTTGCGAAGTCAAGCCGTTTGTTTGTGACGCACACTTGCGAAGTCAAGCCGTTTGTTTGTGACGCACACTTGCGAGGTCAAGCCGTTTGTGACGCACACTTGCGAAGTCATGCCGTTTGTTTGTGACGCACACTTGCGAAGTCAAGCCATTTGTTTGTGACTTTACATCTTGAATGAAGAGAATGAGTGTCAGATGTGACCTTGTTTAGAGGTAGTGAATTTGAGAAAGTCTTCATCTTTCCTGGAGTATAGTTCCTCTTTCTGCATGCAATTCAGCCGGCTAAATTTACATATTTAAAAATAGACTCTTTCCAATCGTCCCTTCCATTTGTTTCAATATTAACAGTCGCTCAAAACAACACAAAGGCAGTAAGAATATAAATTAAGAAAGATTATAATGTAATTGACGTTCACAAAAAATACACACGCGTGTACATACAAATATCCTCCCTAAGGCTCGTGTTCTCTAATTGAGCTCCAGTGTGGCCTGAATGCTCAGTATGCAGACTTCCTACAGGTCCACATATTGCCACACAAACGTACTAAAGATTAAATATTATAAACAGGTCATGCGCCGGTTTGTTAAATTTGCTGCCAGTCAAAATATTGGCATTCAGTCCTTATTCTTAGTGTCGCTTGAGCTGACATTGAGGATTGACATTATCAATTTACCACACCTGAAATGTTTAAAAATCAGGATTGGCAAATATTAGTGTAGCACACGATCCCGTTTATTGGAAGGAGGGTGCGAAGCAATGGCTAAATTGAAAATATTGATGGAAAATATTTACAGGATAGATAAACATACTGGAGCAGTTAGAGGAAGTCTGCCATATAATTTACTCAGTAAAATAGTGTAATAATTTTACATTCTCAATCCAGTGAATTATCTGGTATTTTTATTCATATAAAAAAAATAGAAGGAATAACATGGGTATAAATCTCTGTTTTGGAGACTACCTATACAACTGCCTGTTCCCTGACTATACTAGGGCTGTGTCCGAATCAGCACACTTCCACACTGCTGAGTAGCCTTGGTGAGTAGATAGGGTGAGAAAGTCGTATAGTACGCGAAACTTTTTCACATTGCAGTATACATCAAACACCCAGATGACACACTTACTTTCGGGGTTTTGTTGAGTACATTTGGGAGCACACTTTACAAGAAGTACACAAACATTTTGGTCACATAAATATGACGTGAAGCTTCGTTTTAAAAAAATGAGGCGCAGCTTCGCTGACGTTTTCCTTCAAATACAACAAAAACAACACGTGACATGGCAGCGCAAGAGTGGGGCGCAGACTTTCCAGCCAAATGGCGACTCAAAACTAGCTCAAATTAGGCTATTTTTAACCAAAAACAACGTATTATAAATAGAAATCATGTTATTTATTTTTTAAATAAGTGCGTGCTTTGCGACTTTTAATTTTTACGCGTGACTGTACTTTGAAAGTATCCCAATTTAGCTGTAAAACCGCGGACATGGCAATACTGGTGGGACGTCTTCTGACCTGCTTACGACACTTCCACAGTGCGGTTGGAAAATAGTATGGTGGATATTTTTTGCGGACTGTTAAACAGTGCACATTAAGCAGCACACTTCTGCAAGTTCACTGTTCGCAGGAGACAGGTTGCAGTAGATAGGGCTCTGATTCAGACACAACGCAGGGCTGCTAAACAGTTTGCCCAGATTACGGTCAATCAAAATAATAAAGCATTCTCTTCAACACAGTCCGTTCCAGTCCAGGTTTTCAGTTATGCCAGGGCCTACTTCCAAATGGGGATCTCAAAGTAAAACAAGCGTATACACAGATATGTCATAAATCTTTGATTAGAAAAACACTAAACTCACCAAACTCCACAAAGCATTTCACCGAAGGAACTTCACCAAAATGCTAAGAATAACTCTGCACAATGAATATAAATTTTATGTACCATGCTTTGGATAGAACAGTTCCAGACCGCGTGCTGGGATTGAGCGATGCTCTCGTAGCTACATAAACACTACAGGATATCTGTTTCATAGCTACTGCCTCCATGGAAACACAATATCCATCCTGGGCTCAGTTTATAAATGAAAATTAGCGAGTGAACAGACTATTAGAATAAATATCTTCACCTTGTCAAGAGGCCGGCCTCCATTTTCATTGCTTCCCTTGGCTCCACATATCAGTTGGCCACACTTATTTCAGCACACCATGTTCACCCATGAAAGTGGTACTTACCCTGTACTCACAGCAGGTAAAGAAGGGTTTAAAAGCAGAAGACGCAAATAGACTCGAGAATAATGGAGGCAGTTTGACAAGGCTGTGTTTCTTTTAATCATAGTACTATAATTATGTACAAGAATTGCCTGTTACAGTTTCTGGTGGACAGAAGCCATTTGCAACTTACTCTGCAAGGGGAATAAACAGATATGGCTAAGAACACAATTGTGCCTGAAATGTCCTATTTTTATTTGAACCCATTTTTTCCCCCTTGGTGGGTTTGGCTAATTGGAACCATCACTGTAATGTGCTCAATTCGGCGGTGGCCACAAATGTCATGCATGTTCTCGCAATTGCATGCGATGTACCAGCTTTGCCACAGGGGGGGGGGGATATCCTGCTGACTAAAATGCTCTTTCCTTCCCTGGGTGACACTATTGGCACTTATAGGAACATAAATATATCTGAGGCTTGTGTTTCTCTCCGTGTGTCTCTGCACAGATACTAGGACATAAGAGCATAACAATACATAACGGTGAGAACAGGCCATTCAGCCTAGTGACTGGAGCAGGGGTCTCAAAATCCAGTGCAGGACGGCTGCAGTCTTCGCCAGTTTTTTTGTGATTTCCTTTCAATTGGCAGCCAATTTAGGGCTCGGAAAACAAGGTGCGCGGACTCTTTAGCTCGTCAATGACTCTAATTTAAGCACTTAAGTGCCGGAACACATCAGAAACCAGCAAACACAGCGGCCCTCCAGGACTTGCGTTTGAGATCCCCGACGAGAGTGTCCAACACAAGTCAAGGGTACCCTTGGGTCTCTGCCTCTGCACTGGTGATCTAAAATATACTTCTTGTCTGATATCCGTGCAGAATTTACCTTCAGCTAATTTCCACCTGTGCCCGCGTCATAGACCATAGGGACTCACTGCTGTAGGAGCACTGATATACAGTATTGTTAATAATCATAATCATGTGGATGTGGTGGATCTGTGGCTGACAGATCCACGGTGTGTGTGCTTGTGTATTCACACCGTCCCTGTAAAACAGCGCTGACTGGTCATCACTCTTACAGGCGCTAGGCGCACACGGTGATATGCTTATACCGCTATCGTTCCTGACAGCTTCTATTTCTCATGCTGACCAGCAGAACCTTTTGAGTAATTGCACTTGATAAGGGCATGATGGGATTGCTTTTCCTGTAGATTTTTCAGGGTTTTCTTTTTTAAAAATTTATATATATATTTTTTTTTTTTTACTTTGTAAATGCAAACGGAGCTTTATGATTTCTGTCATGCTGTCATGAATGGTCTGGCCCAGGAAGGGTTCTCTGGGGACTAGACCACCAGTGTTCTGCAGTAGAACCCTGAAGTGAGCAGGTTCCGTGTCTGACGGTGTTGGGTCCTTACGGTGGCGTGTAGACACTGTAACCTTGCGTCAACTTCATAGCAGCTCGTGTGAGTATATTCTGCCAACAAAGACAAGGAAGACATACTGCAGCCATTCATAAATTATTTGCATAGAAAACATTGCGAATTTGTAAAGAGGGTATCTATTTTGGTGTTTATGAATGATGTCTACATCACGTTATTCGTTTAAATAAAAATGCATGGTCCCAATCTGTTTGAGAACAAGCGTGTCCGACAAATAGCACGTGAGCTAATAGTAAATTAATAGCAAATTTGGTGCAAAGTCACGCAAATTAAATAATGTTCCAGTTGTCATCTCGACTCACAAATCAATTAAGGGGAACATCTGCATACCCAAACAGCACAGACACACACAAGCACTTTCTAATGAAATATTTGCATGCTTTTTCCTTTTCGGCTTAAACCAAAAACTGTAAGCTTGCTGGAGATAAAATCTGCTGTTGCATCTGAGTGAACGTTGAGAGGTGCTCCAAGGACACTCGAATACGGTAATGGCTTTGTTATTCACTCATATAAAGAAAATGAACAAACAAAAAAAGAGAAATAAAACTGAAGCAGATTCATCATATTGAAATAAAAATGATCCCTAGATTCAAATAAAACGGCAGCCATTTTAGGGGAAACAAAGTCACTTCTTTGTAATATACTCTGGATATCTGGACGGTGATATTGTGGTTATAGATTATGGATCTGTGAAGGTTGCTGAGGATGATAAATAAGGTGGTTTTGATTAAATCTAAGGCTAACTGCTGCTGATATGTATCACCCACCCTTTGCTGCAGTGGCCTCCATGGCGAATGGCGTGCAGACCTGCCTTCCCAAGATTCTCTGCTCCACCACCTCCGCCAGCAGCTCAAAGAGGCGTCCCTCAGCCAGCACGAGGCCCAGGTTCAGGTGGGTATCTGCCCCGTGTTTGCCCCCAGTTCTTCCAGCATGGCTGCCCATTTTTGGGAGGCGTTG
Organism: Ilyophis sp. 1 JC-2022; assembly: GCA_022702515.1. Taxonomy (NCBI): domain Eukaryota; kingdom Metazoa; phylum Chordata; class Actinopteri; order Anguilliformes; family Synaphobranchidae; genus Ilyophis; species Ilyophis sp. 1 JC-2022. The sequence continues at coordinate 50,093,312 of CM040400.1, read as the reverse complement.
TGGGAAGACTTCCTGTGGCTTGGCCAATGGCTGTCCAAGTGAGTTCTCGTGCGGTTTGTGGGGTGTCGATGCAGACACAGTCCTGGAAACGGCTGATCAGTGGGTCACAGTGGCTGATTAGTAACGGCGATAAACTACCTGTTTTAAGCAGATGGAATTGATGGAGGATTAAGCTTGGACATCATCATTTGGTTAACCTGGCATTCCGACATGCGTTGACGTTTGGCGAGCTATTCCACACAGAGACTACTATGTGTGAAGAGATACTTCCTGATGTCTGTGTGGAAATGACCTTTTGCCAATTTAACTGGTTTTGCCTGGGGAGAGGTGGGGAGGTAAAGAAAACATGGGGGTGCGGGGCAACAGATTTGGCAGGGGTGGGTGACCAGGTTATGAAAGGGGTTACGGGCTGCTACCATTTTTGTTCTCCTGTTAGCTTTTATAAAAATACCTACTAAACATAATATATTATACACACAGGAGCCAGCTGTATGTGTCCTTATATAATGTTGCAGCAGGTTGAGTGTCTTTTCATATATTTCCAATTTCCTTGGGGGAACAAAATTCACCAGGTTTTTTAAAAGAAACGGTGGAAACCCGGGTATCAGATTTTTTTTTTTAATGACATTCACACGGTTGAAGGTTTGGACGTTCAGTCTAAAGATTTATTATGATTTAACGGGTAGGGTGCTGTATCAGGTATACATTAATGAACTTAAAACTGTTGTAAACTGAGAGGAAGGTTTAAAAACGATATCCGTCCCGTACCCTAGTCACTTGTCAGTAATTGACAGGGTGAACAAAAGATTCACCCCCTGCTAGATCCTCTTTCGGAAGCCCCTGTCACAGGGGGCGGCTTGTGTTTCTTGAAAACAGTTGTGATCTCAGTAAATAAAAGGATCTTTTCTCTCCCTTCAAAAATGTTTTTCCCATTTTTCATCCAAATATTCACGGAACGTATCTGTCAGTGTTGGCTCAAGTGCACAAGATTGGATATCAGTTAAAGCTTGTGGCTGTCGTTGGGGTTTTTTATTGGACAGCTGTTCCTATGTGTTGGGTTACAGTTGCTGAAGCTTGCGTTCGCTGCACAGGGTGGACTGCACCGTTCGGCTGCTGTCTGGCAGAGGAGAGATTGGTGGGTGAGGTGAATTAAAGGCTCATTCCGCCCACTTGCACGCATCAGTCAGCGTAGGCGGCGTATGGCGAAGCGTTTCCTGCCTCACCGCACGCACGCCTTTGATGCAGGAAGTGATTGTCATCACTGGGGGATTGGGGACTGGGGTCTCCCTTGGCTGAGATCGGAAATTCAGTTTCGTACTTACTTCAAAAGATGTATCAAAATTGGAGATTTGTTTGGGTGGGAAGGGGTTGGTCCTCCAGAGCCGGGCCTGGTTTGGAGCTGGAGCCTCTGGGGTGCTCTACTCTGGCGGAGGAAGGAAAAAAAAAAACAGAATAAGGCTGCTTTGGGTATTTCTAACATTTCATTAGAGGTAAAATGGCCGCTCTCCATTCAGACAGCAGCTGATTTCGATATGGATGTACATCGTTGGCCGTGGCGGTTGTTATAGTGTGCGCAGAATTATGCTGATCCATTACGGTGGCATTCGGGTCAGAAGGGATGCTTACCAGCATGGTCAACTGTCCTCTACCCCCGCCGCCACACACACACACACACACACACCTCCCATTGGCTTTTCTGACCCCCCTCGTGCCGTGTGATGTGCAGCGTACTCTGGCGGGTAAAGGTGCTCGTTAAAGGCAATAACTTACCTCACGTTTGAAGCTAATAGGAGGAGTACTGGCCCCCGCATTGAAAAATAAATTACATTTTTTCCACCCCACCCCCCCTTCTCACTGCCCTCCGAACCCGTGGTGTAATATCGGCGGTGGGGAGAGCGTTCAGTGCGGATCCCAGGCTTTAGGATTTATCTGTGGCCGCGCGACGCCGACGGACGCATCGGAAAATAATGTACTTTAGCCAGAGCATTCCAGAGACCTCCGTTGCTAATGGACAGCTCCCGCCCATGGCCATGGCTGTATATCATTGAGCCAGCCTACCTCATCAAAGCCGCGGAGAGTTCTGGCGGCAGGGATCTCTTCCAGGAGCACGCCTTCCCCCTACGCCCGCCCGCCCGCCTGCCTGCTCGCCGCGAATCGACCGAAACGAGCACAGTCCCAAAATCCCCTCCCCCTTCATCTGCGGCCCCTCCCCTCTCCCTGGAATGTTTATGTTTATTCTTTCCTTTTTTACATTTTATTATTTGCTTCATTCGCAGACTAGCTTGTCCGGGGGGGGGGAGCTTTTGTAGCTTCAGGTTTTACATGTCGTATTATATTACGTCTAAATCAGTGGCCGTTTGTCAAAACATTTGAGGAGTCCCCAACCACAGTGTTCCACCTGGGAATGAAACCTGGGGACCCAACAGGTTCCCCTCTAATCCCCTACACCCCCCAGCATACCCCCAAACACCCCCTCATACCCCCATTTCCTTACCGCCTGGTCTAATTTACCCCAACGACTCCTCCCTGGGACAGATGTTCCCTAAGGCCTTCTTTGGGTGTGTGCACTTGCAGTATTGTACGCCCAAGTGTGCTGTTAACCTTGAGCTTGAGGAGGTCATCTCCATTGCCGGTGCACTGATGTTGATGTAGCAGCTGCACAGGACTGATCCGCTGGCTAGTTTAGAGCCCCGCAGCCAGACGAGGTGTGTCTGAGACGGGCTACTGCACGCGCTCACACATGACCCTGCTGCCAGTTTACCACAGGGGTCAAGGTCGAGCAGTGGGCTTGGGGAATTTGGGGGGAATAATGTAGGCCTAGCTGGAGTGGAGCACTGGGGGAGGAGGAGGGGGCGGGTGGGTGTTCTGGCTACCTCTCGATGCCATGCTTGCATACATAATTGACCTTTTACCGATGCGTACACCAACCTCCAAATTTGACTTCTGGTCAGTTCAGATTCATCTTGGTTCCACAGGTTCCAACACCACTAATTAACGACCCGCAGGTCGATGCTCCTTTCTCAAAAGGGGACGCAATTAATGGAATGTAAAAAATGACATTTCGTGAAGAATCGTGAAAATATTACAGAGTTAAGCAAGCCGTGCAAGAATAACAGGTTTAATCGTACGCACAGAAGCGCGTCTGCCGTCATCAAGCCTGAATGCGCAACGTCTCGCTTTGAAGCCGCTCTCGTTGCTCCCCTTCCTATTATTTTCTCCCAATTCCTTTTCTCTTAGCATTTTTATTAAATATTGTTTATCTTTAATAAGTGGCGCCGGCCGTACCATCCACCCGATTCTAAAGGGTAAAGGAGAGAGTCGGGGGAGAGGGGGGGTAAGGAGGCGAGAACGGCGGCCGAACGAATTAATTCCCTCTGCAGAGCGGTCAGGGAGATGGAGGGCGCGTAGCAATGTGCTTCCCTCAGCAGGCAACGGAGATAAGATGCTAATGAGATCATAAGAAGGGAGCACCAGGCGGGCCCTTGGGACCTGCATAAAGGCTCCACGTAATTTTTATTTCATTTTATTTTCTCTTCAAGAAATGGTCTCATGATGAATAAAAGAAGAAGAAGAAGAAGAAGAGGAGGAGGAAAAAATAATGATGTCTGCTTTTTGAAATGGCGTTGATAATTGGGAGTGGACGAGGGTTTTTTGTTTCAGGATGTGGAATGGCGCTCAAAGTGCCAAAACTCATAAGTGGGAGGGAGGGGGAGGGGGAGAGAGAGAGAGAAAATAATGGAATGTTTTGGTTAAAGTGAAGCATGTAAAGGAGCCTGTTTCACCCGTAGAGGTCCAGGTGATTTTTGTATTGTTACATTTTTTAAATAAAATGAAAGCACATTTAAATGCAGTGATTCAGATGAGTGGTGACTCAGTGTGGCGATTCAGACCGTGGTACACTGACTGACCAAAGGAGTCAAGAGAGTCTTACTCTCTGGAGTTATGCTTCATTTGGGAACAGGCGTACATTTGACGGTTCCTTAAAGTTTGTTGAGATGGCAGAAGCCTTTGTCCGCCCCTCCCCCTCGTGCTCATGGGAAAGTCATGGACCAGGTCATGAAACACTGCCAGAGTCTGCTTTTATTTAGGTACATTCTTTGTTGCACTCAGTTTTGTTTGCCAAAAGAATCATTAAGTGGTTCAAATCTGTCATTTTCATTTGATTATTATGATGCAAAACGGCTGGAAAAAGCATTAGGGTGTGTGCATGTTACTATCCTGCAATGCATTGCATCAAAGCACTGCTTCATTGCAAGAATCCACTGCACTGTTCTAAACCTGTGTTCCACTGCACTGTTCTAAACCAGTGTTCTAATTCACCATTTCAGCAGAGATCTAACTGGCCATGTTCCAATGTGCTACATTAAAACTCCAGCGCTGCTCTCACGCAGTGCTACAATGCGATGCACTAAACCCGGTGCTCTAATTTAGCTTTTAAATGCAGGGCTCTAAATACGCTGTTTGATTGACATGCTCTGGTGCCATGCTGATGGATTGATTGTGAAACTCGTAGGTCAGCGGTTCTCTCTGGCTCATATTCCTCATCACTGGCTGGAGGAAGCAGGGGGCCACAGAGGGGCACAGGGGGGACACAGCGAAGCATCACACAGACAGACAGTGATCAGCCCTGGAGTGGAAAGAGCACACAAGGGGAGATATGTGAGTGGAGACCCCCCCTCTGTGGGACCCACAAGAGGTCAAGCACAACTCGAAGGATGACCGCCTTGTGAACGTACAACCCCCGCTCCTCCAGCGTCTCGGAGTACGAGCGAGTGCTGATCTGGGATCAGATTTTCTAACATTATCCCGTTATGTGCGCAGACGTAAGGGCTGAACCCGGATCAGCGCTCGTACTCTGAGCTTCACGAGTATTGACTCTGGTGGTTAAACCCTCACATCTATTACAGGGTGTCCTACAGACTAGAGCCCCTGGTGCCTTTGGCTGTAGCTGTGAGGCCCAGCAGCAGCTGGTGTTAAACCTCTGCTAATATGGCAGCGCTGGAGAATCCTTTTTTACCTCCTGTACTATGAATGTAATGCCTGCGTTTCCCTGAATACAACCCCCCCCCATCCCACCATCCAGATTAATGACAGGCTGAAGCGAGCTGTAATGGATCCGTGTGAAAGGATTTGGCCGGAATGGTTTTAACCACGGAAAAGCTGTGGAGTGGCTACCGGACGGCTATCGGATAACAGCGGGGCATTAACGCGTACGCAGCGCCTGCTGGAGACGGCCGATGCCGAACGACGCTCTCCAATTTTCACATAATCCCCCACGGCTGATTGTTTTGTGAAGTGCACGCGGCCAGCGCATATTCATTAATAACGGCATGCTAGGAGCTTTTTATTTTATTATTTTATATATTTATTTCCTCTCTGGGTGTTTTTCAGCTGGAGCTATCATTTGTAATATTGTAAATGACGTTCCTGGTTAAATTTAGACTGTAAGTAAGCTAACAGCAAGCTGTGCAATTTTCTTTCTTTATTTATTTATTCATTTTTGGGGGAAACAAATAACTTGCTCGCACACACACACACACACACACAGTTAGCTTTGACACCAGCTATCACTGTCCCCATCGCCCCCAAACCCTATCCGACCCCTCCTAAATCCGCCTTACTGTCAGCGGCTTTTGATGTGGCCTCCAAATAGAATTTTTAATAAGGAGTCATTATCATTTTGAGTTCCCCTGAATTAAAAGAGTGACCTCTGGCATTTATTAAGAGGGGGCTACAGCCAGATAAGGCTCAGTGACATTAACGTGTGAGTTTTAACTAAAAGTAGGTGGGGTGGACTGGGGAGGTGGGGCGTTCAGGCTGTTAAAGGTATTGAGAATGCCGCAGTGATGAAAATTGCTCCCATCCCACTTGAGGGTCAATTATTAAAAATGTATTTACCGTGTTTGTGGTAGTGCTGAGATAGCGGCGGTTTCTGCTGTATCCGTAGCAGCGTCGCGCTTTTGAACAGGGAACTTTACACGTTCGCCGTTTGCTCCCTCTGCGGTTTGTGATCTGCGTGTGAGACGAGGCGTGATTTGTTTTTGATAAGCGATTTGTTTGATGCGACTGTTAAATTTTCTTTTAAAGAGCATGTTGCTTTATCGTCAACGTACAAGTGCTTTCTTCTGGTTCCTACAATATATTCGATTTGATATGTAACCGGATTCATTCTTACTTGACCATGATGCACAATATACAATTTCAAAATAACGATGCACATGAAAACTCGCGTACACGTGCCTCGACCTCTTTGAAGGACCGTCTATTGTACCATTTACCTTGAAGAGCCAGATGTTTTATTTAATTCGGAGCAATTTGAAATCAGGCTATACATGAGGGGTGAAGCGGAGAGGTGTAGGGAAAGCCAACTTTGAAGTGTGCCTCTGATTAATAACGCCATAATAGAGCGGGCAGGATAACTGGCCTTGATTGTTCATGGTTGAGCAGCAGCTGCACTCTCGTGCAAGGAGCTCTTTCGTCTGCCAAGGTTTCCTATGGACTGTTACCTTGTTGAAGGCGTGAGCGCGTGGATGTAATATCATTCAGTACAAAAAGCGCCCCCCTTCCACCAACACTCCCCACCACCCCCCCTCGTGAAACAGAGGACTCTTTCTGGTCGGACAGGACAAAGCAACTCTCCGCATGTTTTTTATTTCCACCGAACGAGATCGCAATTAGCATGCTAATAAAGTGATTTGCGCTTCTGAAGATCAGAACAGCGCGAGGCCGCTCTGGTGCTGTGTAGATAACGAATAACCTTTAGCAGAAATTATGGGATGAAAAAAACGCGTTTAACGTTTTACTTCTTGCTTTGCGATTACTTATGTCTGTACTGGTGACACTTTTTATACGTATTTCTTCTTTTTAACACAAACTCATCCATGTCTTTAAAATATGCCTAAATATGTTTTTGTAGATATCGGTTAATTGAGAACACTTGACTTTTTCTTGTGTTGCATTTGCAGAGACTTTCCACGTGGTTAATATGTGGAGTGGCGATGCTATTTTGTCAGAGAATGGAGACTTAACAGACTTGCAATGAATATTACTTACTTTATAGCTATGCGCAATAACCGTTCATACGCATCTATAGACGCTCATATTTAGAATGCAGTGAGTAAACGCTGTAAGAGAGAATCGCAGAGGTCACGAGAGGGGGGCATTTGCAGCAATATAAAATTAACAAGTGTACTGTAAAATGTGAGCAAATAAACTGGTTTAGAAAGTTACGGGCGCACAGAGCTTGTCAAGGAGAGCGCTAGAGATGTGAGCGCAAAGCTCCTTGGATACCAAAGAGGTCCGGCGCCCACGAGGACCGGCACCTCAGCTCGTGGAAACGCGCAGCGGGATGTGTCCTTTATGCAGATGTTTCTCTTGCTTTCTCTGTGCCTCTTCCCTCCCTTTCGTCCTGCGTCTTTTGGTGTGTTTGTGCACATTACATGCCCGTACATTGCGCCATAGGTACAAACAGAGCAATCAGGCATGCATCAATTTAAGATAGGAAGTGTGTATGCATAACTGTGTGTACGTGTGCGTTTGTGTGCGCGCTCAATACACCAATTGTATCAATAAGAGTGAGGTGTACATTGTCGGGTCCCATGAGGCAATTTCAACCCTTTGGTGCATCACGTTTTCTTCTGTTGCATTCTTTGCTAACGTTTTCTTTTTATTCGGCAGCAAAATACCCTACAAAACATAAACATGGCAGCCTACGTTGTTATGGGCTACATAAAAATTATGCACTTTTTGCGTTAGACAGAAGAAGGCTTAGTTATTTCTGTGTGGGTACAAAATTCGCAAGAGCCCAAGATGGGTTAAAAAATCCATCTAAGACAGTGCATCGGCGCTAGAAGTGTGTGGAGTATTTTATATTTACGACGTAATTGGAATTCAGGTCATTAAAAAATAGAAATCCTAGCAACCGCTCTGTGCGCAGACAGCGCGTGACAGCGCCGTTCTGATGAGGTAGGGCGCCTCATGAATCCCGGAGACTGCCTCCAGGAAGCAAGGGAGATGGGATTCGGATGATCTGTGAATGAACGCGGTTGAATTCGCCTTGGCTACGTCATTAAATAGCCGACAAAAGCAACGATGTGCATTAAAAAAATCTGGATTGCCTATGGCAGGTTTTTCAACATCGTTCTGTGTTTCGAATTCAAATGGCGACGGTGTTGAGACTTTATACTGCAGGGAGGTTAAAATAAAGATGATCAAACAATTTACTGTAAATGTGTTTCAGCAACTGCCTTCTTTTAATTATATTCCTACGTAAATCGTCTGTTGGCCAGAAAATTGCTTGGCAGCAGTAAATTGAAACTAGCAATCACAATGGCCTTGTGGATTAATATAATTATTTTAGTCTATCGGAATAAGGAAATGACTGTTTCAGTTATTTCTGCATGTAGCTATACACAAAATCGCCCTCAGCTAGCTTTCATCCTTGTCTTTTGAGACGATTGTGTCTCGATTTGAGGGTTTGGACATGTCATTATTTTTCTCCAGTAAAGCTCTTGTCCTCTCGTGTTTATTGTGCCAGTTTCAGTAATGATTACATTCTTAAGCTTGCATTATGTTTATCATGAGAAATAACGAGCCTGCGCCTACCCCGTATAGCCTACCCGTGTAGAGCGATATTCTGCATTTTATTCCCAAGATAAAAATGGCAGTGCGAACGGGAGCATTCTGTTTTTCTCTGGGCCTCCTTTTACAAAGCTCCAATACAGTTCACGTGCTGTACTACGGTCCCTGTATAATGGTCGCTTTACTACGGACCCCTGCGCGAGAGTGCTTCCCCAGAACCACTCCAGTAATGCGGACATGCCTTCTCAGTTGTGTGAAAGAATGTTCAAGTTAAATGGTGGCGAGGGCCAAGGCGAAAGATAAATGCACTGGGAGGTGACTGTAAGTTAAGTGTATATCCACGAAGAATGTGTACAGTCGTGACATCTCACTTCTTTGTCTGAGGGTCGCAGGTTGAGGCACTCGCTAACGGAGGGTTTTCATATGGTATACCATGGGATAACAGCGTGCGAAGTTTTGTGGCATATGGGAGATGCATTGGTAATGTCCACGTATCGTAGCCACGAAAACGGAGAAAAAGTAATGGTACTGGCCTTGACTAGATGTGAAGTGGTGCGCGAGCGCCCTCACCGCTGCTGCCGCAGTCTCGCAGTGCACTGCAGTCGGCGCGCGCTATGCTTTCAACTTGTGGAGACGAGAGACAGCCCGGGAAGTAACAGACAACGAAAACGTTTCCCGTGTCGAAACGATGCAGTGCAGTATATATGCAGTTACTTAGCTGGGTTGTGTTCATTAATCCAGTGGCCCTGATAATTATTTCGATACCCCGAAGTTTGATTGAGGAGCAGAATTCATGGAAATATTATTACAATAACGGATTAACATTTTGCATGCAGGGTTGCAGTAATTCAGTTGTGCAAACTGACGTGCTGCTTATAATGGCATGAGCTGATTTTAGACCGTGGCTCTTGCTGGCATTTTGTATCATTAGGTGAAGATAAAATGAAGAGGGGAAAAACAGTGCTTGTTTAGTTTAAAACATTTTTTTTAAACGGATGCCAGAACGACCCAGGGGATACAATTAAAGCTTATTTTATGTCATCTTTATCACTGAATGGTTTTGTGGCTTAATTGTACTGCACATTCATTTTGCATCAGGCTGCTCTTGTTTTTGTGATGGTAGGTGAGTGTTCCTCAAACTGTTCCTCTATTGTGAGTTGCAGTGTGTTTTGTGTCTTGCCTGTGATGAAGGGGCTTGCGCGGTATGGCTTCTTTTTTTCTATTGGGTACTGAGGACAATGCCCTCTGCAGAGCACCCTGAGAGCCTGCCGTTTGGTGACAGACACTTGTGGTTTATTGACCTCCCCCCCTTCTAATAGTGACCCTATTAAGTGGCTAGTTAAGCTGTAGAAAATGGATCCATACAATCCTGGCAGGTTTGTCAAGAGCACCAGTCAGAGTCATCCCCGTTTCAGCACATCGCAGGCGGGTTGAGCTCTACTTCATCTCTAGCTTTGCCTGGTCCTGTCATCACACGTGTGGATATAGTCTGCCGTCCTTCACCATTGTTTGAAAAACTGTTTTATTTTACAGACGAGTAGATTATTGTGTTCGGAGGATGTATACCACATCGTCTGTGCTTTTGTGGCTGTACCAGTACAGTCCGAATAGTAGAGCTTTGTTAGCCTTCTTCATTAATGTCATACAAGTATATGTTTGAAGAATAAATATAGAAATGTATGTATGTAATTGCTTTTCTTACATAAACATCGCTAAAACAAGTGGGGTAATTTAAGGCCAATTGTCAGGACCGTTGAATCACAGTTAATGGCCTTACATAGAAGGGAAAACCTGGATTACATGATCAGACTTGAGGGTATTGCAAATCAATGGGCAGTTGTCAGAGATCTTGCTGGAAAGACGGGATAAGGCTAGCGCATCGATCCCAGATCACCTCACCTCGCTGATTAACGTCCATCCAGCGGGCGATGTTCACGTTGATTTCCAAACAAACTCTGTGTGCGCTCTCTCTCACTTAGACAGTACAAGCACCAACATTCGCAGGCCTCCCATCACTCTCCGTTTGCTCTGTCCACGAAGAGCAGTTTCTTTTTACTGTTCTTTCATTGCGGCAGATCAAGCAGAGCCTCGGGCACCGGACTGTGAAACTTTATTGTTTTTTTTCACAAAGATTAATGAAATGTAATGTTGATAAAATGTGGAGTGGAATTATCAAGATATATTATCGAAATGTGTTATGTCTGTGAGCCGAGGGTAGCTTTCAAGATCAACCTTCCCAGGTTTTCGTTGCTTCCTTTCGAAACCTGAGAAGCACTGTAACATTTCCTGGGTAATTTTTTAAATTATTATTAGGTTTTATACAGGTTTTTAAAATTATTATAATTTTTTCATAAATAGTGCTCTAACATGCACATTTTCTTACTAGTTCTAGATGTTTTTAGCTTCAAATTTAAAATTTTTCTTAAGATTTATTTAGGCATACGCCGCCCCACCCTATTGAAGGATACCATTAAAAACCTGATGCATATGTACCAAACTTGCATATAAATCAAAAAATATGTAGACGTTGGTATGTTGGTTGGGGGTTTGATCTCTGCCATGGAACTTTCTACACTGTCTTCCCATTTATGTCTGTAACTCCCCATCTGAATAACATTAAAAAAACATGTACATTAAAGGAGTGCGGTCTGTCCACTATCATTTAAAAAAATAGAGATAACACACACAGTTAAAAGATTAAGGCCCCCTCCTACAGGACATAGTCACAATGGTTCAGCCTCTAGGTCGATGACATCACAGCTTCTGTAGTGGGGCCTGTCACATGCGCACTCACTGTGCCACACCTGCTAGGGTTTGTGCGGTTAAGCTAAGCTGTGTCTCTCAGGGGCGTTTGACCGATGCTGCCCTGTCTCTGTCCCAGGTGGAGGAGCGTGAGGCGCAGATTCAGGAGCTCCAGGAATCCATCACGGAGCTGCACCAGGAGATGTCTCTGAAGGACCGGGACAAACTGAGTCAGCTGCAGGAGCTTAACCTCCTGGAGAGCCGTGTCAAAGAGCTCACCCTGCAGGTAGAGCGCGGTACTGCACCGTCACCGCACAGGATTCCCAATTTCAGACCTGAGCTCCCAGTGTGTCTAAAGTGTGCTGGTTTTTCCCCCCCAGAATCAGTTATGTTAAATTCTACCCTGATTTTTTAAAATTAAACTTATTTTAACATGCAGGTTAGGTTTGTTGCCAGTTCAGGCATCATTACAGCTCATGTTAGTCAGACGTGCGCACTTACGTATGCACAAATTTATTTTAATGAGAAATGCCTGCCACACACACTCTTGAGTAATATGTCTTCTAATGCTATGCAGATGAATGTTTGGTCGACCCTGTTGTCTGTAGCCAGGATGCTTTTCTCAAATCTTCACTCCACCCATTTTCTTGAGAACATAATCCTGTCAACTCATCTGTTGATTGGTGGTGTTTGACATTTTACTTTGCCCATAAGAGGACAGACAAAGATTCTACTTGGCAACAAGATACCAAACTCAAGGTGCTGATGATATTTTTATGTTTTTCTGTCTGGGGCTTTCATTAGAACTCCACATCTCTATAAAGCACAACTGAACTTTGGGTTGTGTAGTTATCCCCTGGGGTGATGATGCAAAATAGGCTATTTGTCGCTCTCCATTCACTTCTATTGGGCAGCTAAAACGGTCTAAAAATGACACTTCTATCACGTATATGAACGTGAATGAAGCGGATTCTGTCAATACAAACAATAACCCCAGGGGGAGCACAGAGCAACTAACGCACATATTTCACCACCATTTGACCATTACATGGCCAGGTAACAACACAACCCAGAGTTCTACCAAAGTTCCATTGTGCTTTAAGGACTGAGATGGTAACAAGACAATCTTGGCAAAAAAAAGGAACGGAATGTTGTGCCACAGAGATTAGCGGTCTCCGGTGCCGATATCCATAAAGCCTGTGTGAGAGGCTCATGCTCTATTTTCATGCCACTTTAACCTTTGCTCAAAATTATTTGACATCACATTTTGTGGACGGTGACCTGAGAACAGAAACGGTGCTGTAATTGCAGTAAGACTTGAAGCAGGTGTGTTATTTCCTCTCTGTCACTCGACTTTCTGCATCAGCGTCATTCTTCATTTGGAAACTCGTCGCCCTGGTTGGGACAGGATAAATGCTGCTTCCAGCATTCAGATCCAGGAAGGGTGTGTGTGTGTGATTACCCCTGCTGCAAGCACAGAGTGTGAAAGTGTGTGTGTGTGTGGGTGTGTGTGTGAAAATATGCGCGCACATTGTCCAAAATGTTTCCATTTTTAGGTAAAATTATGGGTTGAGGAAAAAGAAGTCGCACAGAGATGCAGTCGCTTGGTCCTCTTAAGACACTAGCTTCTTCATCACTACAGTCAGAGACAGCTGTACCATTTACATATTTGGCTGCAGTTCAAGTTCATAAACTTGAGCCTGGCCAGAGCCGAATTTCTGAAGAACACCCCTCGTTTTGTTAGAAGCTAAAATTGCCTGCTAAAGATTTAGATTCTGAGTCAGCTATCGCTTTCCAATGTCGTTCCTTCCATGCGTCAGACCGTCCCCGAACGATGATAATGTGAACAGAAAAGACACTAGACATTCCGTCTAATGTTGCCTTACACAATATTTGTTGATTTAGGCAACTCAGCCTGCCATGCCATTAATGAGAAAATACATACCTTTACTGATGGGTACTTTTAAAATGTTTGTTATAAACGTTTTGGATCCTCTCTGAATCTAAAATTGTATCTTGCATCTGTTGTGTCTGACTTGAAACATCTGTATGAATCCTGTCTATATGTGCATTTTGTTTTCGCAAATTTACTTAATTTCTAAGACAATCTTTAAGAAGGGGTAAGCCTATCCTTTAACAAATCCCTCTTTTATGCACTAAATCCATAGGTTTTCTATTCATTGTTAAATGGTTAGAACGGTGGAACGGTTATTTTGTTTATGGAATTGATTGAAAATAGCATCGGCGACCACCTAAGATGACATACTGCAATTTCATTATTTTGGCCAGTAAAAAATACGTCTGGCCGGTAATAATTTTTTGTCTACCCGCCACCTTAGCAGGTAAGCCAAAAAGTGAATCTTGGACCGTGTCCACACAAACGCACATGCATAGACACAGACCACAACCTGTAACCTAAAACTACAATAAGACTTGTGTTATCCGTGCAATACAATACATGCTTCCTAGCTGACGTTTTTATCCAAAGCGCTGTACAGTATATGAGGGCATACATTTTTCAGTACGTGTCGTCCCCTGGGATCGAACCCACAACCTTTGCATTGTTAGCGCAATGCTCTACCATCCGAGCCATACGACGACTATATGCGGTGACTGACAGCATATGTGCAAAGTGAGGCCCATAGCTCTAATGTGGGACCCCTGGAGGGCTTGTGTATCCTCCAAAACGAGATGAGCCTACTGTCTCTTCACATCCATAAGCTTCTGGCTCTCAGCCCAGAGGCTATGGGAGTCAATTTACTGTAATGAATTGTAATATTGTGCAATTTTAATCAGGGAGTAATTGTGCGTAATTATCTTATAATTTCTGGGTAGGATCAGATTGTAATTGTGGCCAGAGCAGCAAAAAATAAAAAAAACTGCAAGAGTTCAAGAGGGACTCTACAGGCCTGCTAAACGAAAGCTTCTGCGCCAAACGCGCCTTTTGTTACGCTTTTAATATGGAAATTGTCCAAAAATAATGACAACTTATGTCTTTTTTTTTTTTTTTTTGCTTATTGAATTTCAGGGGTCAGGCACAGTTAATTGGCAGGCATTATGTGGCTTGCACATGGTTTGGGAGATGGGGCACAGGGGTGGGGGTGGGGGGCAGAATTGTGCTGACTGCTGATATTTCATAATGAGGCTTGTGTTTGTCTGTAGGATCCTGACCTTCAAGTCATATTAAATGTTAGCTAATACCCCCCTCCCCCCCACCTTTTTTCTCATGATTGCTGATTTCTTAGATGGCCCACAGAGCTTCTAGGGCTCTGTGCGGGCTGGAGTGGAGGTTGCTGGGAAATAATATAAGAATAGGGATTTTCCAGCCAGCACATGTGTGAACTTAGTGTGGATTTGGAGCCATTTGTCGAGGGGAGTGGCTTACCTGTTGCTAAGGGTGGGTAGTGCGAGCACTTTCCTGTTACTAAGGGTCAGTAGTGTTTGTGTAGTGGTCAAGGAGTGGTGGGCCTCTTGCCAGTCCGACCACCTGAATGAATAGGGCATTGCTGGGGTATGGTTGAGCAAGGATTCATAAACCCAGAATGGCTTGAGCGAAATATAGATGCCTAAATAGGTATTGTGTACAAATGCGTGCTGTGCAATTTAGCATGCATAAGGGAACTAGTAAAAACCTCAATATAATAATAATAATAATATGGTGCAGTGGCTAGCACTGTCGCCTCACAGCAAGAAGGTACCCAGTTTGAATCCCGGCCAAGGGCCTTTCTGTGTCGAGTTTGCATGTTCTCCCCGTATCCGCGTGGGTTTCCTCCGGGTACTCCGGTTCCCCTCCACAGTCCAAAGATATGCAGGTTAGGCTCTGGAGACTCTAAATTGCCCATAGGTATGAGTGTGTGTGTGAATGGTTTGTGTGTCCTGCGACGGATTGGCGACCTGTCCAGGGTGTATTCCTGCCTCTGCCCAATGCATGCTGGGATAGGCTCCAGCCACCCCATGACCCTGACCAGGAATAAGCAGGTTACATAATGGATGGATGAATAATAATAATAATAATAGCAGTACAGTACAGTTTAAACAGACGATCAACAGAAGCGCCAGTAACTCCTGTTACTAACGGAAACCTCCTGTTGTCAAGAAAAAGGGAGGATGTAACAAATGTAGATAATCTTTGTTAGTCTGTCATAAAATCAGTGGTATTATCACAGTTAAACATGAATAATGAAATATAAAATAAAAAAGTAAGCAATAGTTGATGAGCATGGTCCTGGTGGTTATTCTCAGGTGTCTCCTGATCACAAAGCCGTTACACTTGTGTGACAGTGTGTAAGTGCACAACAGAGCCAGGGCACACTTAACAACAAGCCCCCCCCCCCCCCCTCCCTCACCACGCACCGCTAGCAGGCAATTGCCTCATACTTCAGTGGGCAGGAGGTGACAGTCTGGCCCGGGGTCAGAGGTCAGAGCGTAGGGGGCCCAGCAGCAGCCAGTACAGTCTCACTGCTGTGGAGCTGTGTGCTTAGCTTACACTCGCACATTAAAGGCCCCCTCAGAGTAATTCCGGTTTAAAATTTAAAAAGAGTGTCGGGCCGACACTACTTCCTTGTTCGTCTTCCATGTTCCATGTGTTTTATTCTTCTTCTTTGTTTTTAATATCAGATCTTTATTGTAGTCCTTACGCAGCTCATCACAATTGGATATTAACTTATCACTCACTCGTCGTTTTTACTTGATTCTCACTCTTCACATAATATCTCGAAAAGATTAGTGATGTAACATTAGGCCAAATAAACCATGACTTGGAAATGGTTTTGTCGTATTGTGGCTGGTTAAAGTACAAAAAACTACAAGAACCATAATCCTCCAAGGTACTTATTTACCATCCATGTAATTTTTGTCGATTAGCAACCGAAATTACTGAGTCAGCCTTTAACTGAGCTGTTTATCAACACTGTACTATTTTTTTACTATAAAATGACTGATGTTGTGCTGCAGTTTTGGGTGGGGGGAAAAAAGTTAAGCTCGGTACGATTTGTCATTGAAGTCAAGGACAAACCGTCATCGCGGTAGAACACCGCCCCTAAATCTTGATGAGGGCGAGTTTTCCTGAGAGTTTTCCCATTTTTGGAGTGGGGAAGAAATGATGTTGTATTTCACAAAAACTACACAGGGCCATGGACATGAAATATCGTGCATTCATTTATTTACAATAGAAACATGAAACATGGGCAGTGAATTTACAGTAGAAACGTGGGGTTCGTATTCACAGCAGTAGCTCTTTTTACGTGCGTATTTGCAGGGATAACACACTGTAGAAACAGGGCAAAAATCAAAACAAAAAAATTATGGGCATTCTTTCTAAAAGCACTGAATGCCACATGATCCACATGATATGCGGTTGCCATGCCAAAGGGTTCTTACAGGATGGTTAACTCCGGAGGTTCACTATGCACATACTGTAGTTAATGTGAATGGAAGTTTGACTTATGTTATGTGCCATTGCAAGGCCAGCCAGAGACTTGTAATATTTGGGCCTTCTTTTGCAAATGAATTACGGTATATGAATGTATGTATATACAGTGGTGCTAGAAAGTATTCATACCCCTTCACTTTTTGCACACTTTATTCTGTTGTAGATTTAATTTTAAATGGATAAAATATTTGGCCAAAATTTTTGCTGGCTAAATGGCTGTAAATTATCAAGGTTCTGAGCTATTGAACGAGCCCCAAACCATCACTGTTGCCAGATATGGAGTCGATGTGGATGGATCACTGCAAGGGTTATTTCTCTTGACTCATTTTTCTATAGAACTCTATGGGGGAAAAAGTCAGGAGAAGAAACCCTTAAAGTGATCCATCTACATCTACTCCATATCTGGCTGTAGAGTGATGGTTTGGGGCTCGTTTGATAACTTAGACCCTGGATGACTTACAGCCATTTCGCCAGCCATGTGTTCCATACGGTACCAGTGTAATTTACAGCTGAATCGAGTCTCACCCCCCAATTCCCATAGAGATCAATTAAAATGCAGAGAGGTTATAGTATCGCTTGTAACAGTACCTGAAAATAAGATATAGAGAGTCTTTTGATGTTGATGAGTCACAGACTTCAGGAAGAGTGTACATGAGAGTTTTCAGTTTTTGATTTTTAATACATTTGCAAAAATATCTAAAAACATGTTTTCATTTTGTCATTATGGAATATTGAGTGTAGATTGATGGGCACAAATGGCAATTTTATCAATTTAAAATGAAATCTACAAAACAAAGTGTGCAAAAAGTGAAGGGGTATGAATACTTTCTATCACCACTGTATGTATCTTTTGTTATTCTGGTGAATGAACAATGAAAGGGAAGAATAGCCAGGTGTGGGTCTTTTTTCTCAGGAGTAGAATACCGCTCATCGTCCTTCAGTCCCCCTCACAATAACACCCCCCTCGCAGAAATCAGGCCCCTCGAGAAGAGCATTTTTTATTACTATTCAGAACCAGCCTATTTTTTTTCTCTGATTGTCTGCTCTCTCTCTCTCGCTCTTTCCCTCCCTCCCTTCTCTCTCCTTTCATTTTGTGTGAGTCGGGGAGCTTGCGCAGCGTCCACCGCGCGCGGGGCTGGTGATTAGAGCGGGGAGAGGGAGGGCTCGCGCTCGCGCGGCGGGGCTCTGTTTTGTATTCATCAAAAAGGCGCTGGCTTTGATTTGCAGCCTTCTGCGACATGTGACAGCGCGGCTCCGCAGCAGTGCTGCAGAGGAACTGGTGCACTCCCCACCCCCCCATGTCACATATACACCCCCCCCCCAACCCCATCCCCCCCCCTCGACACCTAGCCCAACCCGCAGGCCACGTCGTAAAATTTTTATTATTAACAATCATTATAGTTGCTTTTTCGAACTGCCGTTGACCCTCTCCGGTGCGGGCGTTTGATTGCGATTCCGCTGCTTTGCTGCGGAGTGTGAGATTGCGCTGGTAATGTTGCGGAGTGTGAGATTGCGCTGGTAATGTTGCGGAGTGTGAGACTGCGCTGGTAATGTTGCGGAGTGTGAGATTGCGCTGGTAATGCTGCGGAGTGTGAGATTGCGCTGGTAATGTTGCGGAGTGTGAGATTGCGCTGGTAATGTTGCGGAGTGTGAGATTGCGCTGGTAATGTTGCGGAGTGTGAGATTGCGCTGGTAATATTGCGGAGTGTGAGATTGCACTGGTAATGTTGCGTGGTGTGAGATTGCGCTGGTAATGTTGCGGAGTGTGAGATTGCGCTGGTAATGTCGCGTGGTGTGAGATTGCGCTGGTAATGTTGCGGAGTGTGAGATTGCGCTGGTAATGTTGCGGAGTGTGAGATTGCGCTGGTAATGTTGCGGAGTGTGAGACTGCGCTGGTAATGTTGCGGAGTGTGAGATTGCGCTGGTAATGTTGCGGAGTGTGAGATTGCGCTGGTAATGTTGCGGAGTGTGAGATTGCGCTGGTAATGTTGCGGAGTGTGAGATTGCGCTGGTAATGTTGCGGAGTGTGAGATTGCGCTGGTAATGTCGCGTGGTGTGATTGGGAATCTGCTGAACGAGGAGAGGTGGGATTGGCTGCCGAAGAGCCGTGGTTTGAGCAGTACTGTTTCAGAACCCCGTGTCCCAGATGCGGACTCCGTTGCGCTCGCTTGGCCTAGTGTGTGCTTTTGCATTTCCCTTGTGTGTGTTTGCGTGTGGTGCGTTGTGTTTGTGCACCGGTGTAGTGTAGTGTGCATCGTGAATGTTCATTTGTGCGCTTGCTAATCGTCTGTGTGTATGCCTGAGTCTATGTGTGTTTACTGTTGTTATGGACGCGTCACAGTTTGTAATTTTTCATACCTGCACGTGTGTGTGTTTATTCTGTGTGTGTATGATGGGTAATTTGTCATACTTGCACATGTGTGTGTATGATGAGTAAAATAATGTTTATTGTACATGTCTATATGTATGAGTAAAATAGTGTTTATTGTATGCGAGCAGACTGTATATAGATGAGTAAAAGAGTTTTTATTGTTTGCATGTATGTTCGTGTGAGAGGAGGAGTGGGTGAGTTTGACAGCTAAGCCAACACTAGAGGGCTGCGGTCAGGCTGGGTTGGCGGGGAGAGGCTGGGGGGGGTTGGGTCGTGGGGTGGGTGTGGGAACAAGTTTCGCACTGGCAGTAGTTAGGGCTTTTCGGAGGGAGGATGGTGGGAGAGGTTCTGCTGGAGAATTATAATAACCAATCATACTCTGCAGGAGAGGCTGCTGTGGCCATCAATACTGAAAATGTGTGAAACCGGAGCCTGCTTCAGGGCCCGCCGTCACCACAGACACGTGTGATTCCATTCGGTCCAGCTGTCAATCACAGACCCTACAGCTGGCCCTGCCCCTAACTCCTCCTTATCACTGCAGAAAGATGGAGGCTGCTTTGGGAGTGACGTCCACCCACCCGAGCTGCCAGCTTAGTCAATGTGGCTGAAATTGTCATGGCCTGACTCAAATCACCCACACACACACGCACACACATACACACACTCACATGTGCTCTCCTCTCTAAATATTGGCCCCACTGCAGCCTGGAGTTGGAACAATACACACACAGCCGTGTGTTTGAACAGGGCCATGGCGCTCTTGGGAGCTCTTGCTCCGGGAAATTAACAGTGTAAATTATTAAAGCAATTCCATACTTTGCAAACAGCTGTGGGATAACTCGGTGTGCATGCGTGTGTGCGTCTGTATCTGTGTGTGTTTGCGTATGTGTGTGCACGTGTGTTATAAAGACACAGCCCAGTTCCAGCGCTGCACATAAGGACATGTCTTTGCTGTACACGCATGCAGTAAGCGTGTGTGGGAATCTCTATTTATACACTTTGTTTGTAAAACAGATGCCTGAGCCTTTTGATGCTCCCATCCTCCTGTAGGCAGTGAGCGCTCCCCTTTGAAGCAGCGCTGGACGGTTTGGCCTGATCATTTCATCTCAGCTCTTGCCTGTGACTCTTCAGGAAATAGCACCGCGATTACTTAACCATGCATCCAAAATAATTCAAAAGCCTTTGAATGAAAGACTGGAAGTTGTCAGAATGAGGTGAGAGATAGAGTTCCGCATGCAGGCAGTGCAGAAGCCCAGAGCTAGAGTTAGGCAAAGTCTGACCAGAGAACGAACGCAATCTGACCAGAATTTCAGCTCATTTCAGTCACAGTTTGAAAAAAGTCAGACCGGAGTTTCAACTGTGTGTGTGCGTGTCAGGGTCCCTGATTTTATGTCAATGGCCAGTCCAGAGTCTTGTCTTCAGCAAATTAATTTGAAAGTAAGTAAAGTAAATAACATAATTTATCATGTGACATGGGAGAAATGGAAGAAACAGATTGTAAAAAGAACTCATAGGGAGCAGCCAGATAAATTGTAAGAGGAAGAGAGGGAGGGGCAGGTTAGAGAATAGAGGGGCAGATAGATTGTGAGAGACGGAGGGGCAGGTTAGAAAAGAGAGGGGGAGAGGGGCAGATAGATTGTGAGAGGGAGGAGCAGCTGGAAAAGAGAGGGTGAGAGGGGCAGATAGATTGTGAGAGAGGGAGGGGCAGTTGGAAAAGAGAGAGGGAGAGGGGCAGATAGATTGTGAGAGGGAGGAGCAGCTGGAAAAGGGAGAGGGGCAGATAGATTGTGAGAGAGGGAGGGGCCGTTGGAAAAGAGAGAGAGAGGGGCAGATAGATTGTGAGAGAGGCAGATAGATTGTGAGAGAGGGAGGGGCAGTTGGAAAACGGGGAGAGGGGCAGATAGATTGTGAGAGAGGGAGGGGCAGTTGGAAAAGGGAGAGGAGCAGATCGATTGGAAGAACAGAGGAGGTAGAAAGAGAAGGAAGTTAGGAGGTTTGGTAGAGCGAGAGCTCGTTTGGAGAGGAAGAAAGGGAATAAGAGAGAGAGAGGGAATAAGAGAAAGGAAATAAGTGTGAGATAGGGAATAAGACAGAGAGGGAATAAGAGAAAAAGAGTGGGAATAAGAGAAAGAGCGGGAATAAGAGGGCAGGAATAAGAAAGAGCGGGAATCAGAGAAAAAGAGCTGGAATAAGAAAGAGAGAGGGAATAAGAGAAAAAGAGAGGGAATAAGATAAAGAGAGCGGGAATAAGACAGAGAGAGGGAATAAGAGAAAAAGAGAGGGAATCAGAGAAAAAGAGCGGGAATAAGAATGAGAGAGGAAATAAGAGAAAGAGAGCGGGAATAAGAGAGAGAGGGAATCAGAAAGAGAGCGGGAATAAGAGAGAGGGGGTGAGGAAGATTTCTCCATTATTCTCTGCAATGCTTCACTTTGTGTCGGGAAGTTAATTTCTCGCCGTTCTTCCCGCTATCACAGGAAGGAGTCGGGGCACAGAGCTGCCGCGTTGGGTTGATGCGCGGCTTTTGGGCCGCCGTGAGCTAGACTTCACAAGCTTCTCTGTAGAGTTTGAAATCCCTAATCTCCCCTCAAAGGGAGCGTGTTAGTAAATGTGCCCAAGTTCTGAAGAATTTTTCAGAAGGAGTCTTCACTGGAAATTTCCTCTCTGTGAGTGGTTACTCTACAGTACAGCACCAAGACTTCCTTCCGTGCACCTTTGAGCAGTTTAATTATCCTTTAGTTAGCGGTAGCGGTGGGTGTAGCATTGATTTCATGCGATGAGGCCTGGAGGTGGTGGAGTGTCACTGTGCTACATCTGGCTTGTTTTGCTGACCAATGGAGAGAGAGCAGAACATGTCTGGCTTGTTGTGCTGACCAATGGAGAGAGAGGAGAATATATCTGGCTCATCGTGCTGACCAATGGAGAGGCAGGAGAATAGAGCTGTGCACTGCACACTTCATAGTACTAGGCACATAAATGAAGGACCTACCCAATAATAAAAAAAGTTTTACCCAGATAGTTTACCTGTTGTTGATGTTTTAAAAAAAATACAAATAAAAAAACCCAAATGCCCACATCATAGAAACTTCTAGAAGGAAAGGCCTGGGTTACCAAAATAGCCAGAATAAGTTTAACCTCACACCTCATGTCCACACTCTTGACTCGTTTC
Source organism: Ilyophis sp. 1 JC-2022 (assembly GCA_022702515.1). Classification (NCBI taxonomy): domain Eukaryota; kingdom Metazoa; phylum Chordata; class Actinopteri; order Anguilliformes; family Synaphobranchidae; genus Ilyophis; species Ilyophis sp. 1 JC-2022. The sequence goes on along the minus strand of CM040400.1, from coordinate 50,071,021 downwards.
AGCTCCAGGCTAGACACTTCAGCTTAAGGCAGTTGGCCGTGCTGCTTGTATTCCAAGTGCGGTGAAAGACAGCCGTTCGTGTCAGGAGCGCTGCTGACTCTACCGTAGCATAGACAGAGGGGGAAGCCTTTCATTCAGCCGCTGAAAAGATGTCAGCACTCGGTTTTTAGGCTCATGGCCTGAGGAATGAATGACATTCTGCTGCTACCTCACTGTTCTACCAAGCAAGGTGCACGAGAGAGCATAGGACAAAGAACTGGATGTAGGGAATTCGGCTCACTCCTGGAGAGAAATGGAAGGCCAAAATAAGCCTCTTTGCTGAACAATAAATAATTATATAAATCTTAAAAAGCCCAGGCTTTTTACTCGTAAGTCTACTCCCCTGATGAAGGCTTACAGTCGGAAAAGTATGTTGACATGCTGATATTCTGGAAGCAAATGAGGGTTGTTAAAAAAATAAAATAATAATAATAATAAAAAAAGGATCTGGAACCCTCACTGTCCTGAAATAGTGACCGTGATCTCTTTAGCAACGGTCCTGGAGCAAGTGTCACACGGTCGAGTCCCGGTCTAGGTGACCCTGCCAGTTTACGCTTTGACGTTGTGCCTCGCCTGCTCGCAAAAACGTGCGCGTCTCGGCAGATGCACCCACCTGGCTGTGAGTGCCTGCGTATTCCTTCGCCGCAGTCTGGGAGAGTGATGGATGGATCTGTACAAATACGCCAACACAAATTACACTAGGAGCGAGAGGCAGGTGGTTACTGTGGGTTTTCCTCTGTTTTATTTACCCATTATCAGAGCGAGGCAGGTGAACGCGTATGGTGTCATTGGGCCTTCCTTTATGGCCGATTGAAAGTTGACTGCTTCTCTTTATCCTTGTGAAGTCAGGGATTTCTGATACCTCGCTCGACACGGCAAATGCTTAACACCAGCCTCCTTTTGTTCTTCTGCAAACGGCTCTGACGGAATATAAAAGCAGTTTAAAAATAAAGGTTAGGGGGGTGGGGCAACAGATTCAGTCGTGCTCATCGAATGAAGCGTTTGGTACGGAGTAAAAAGCATTCTGAGAATGCAGTTTTTAAAAAAAGAATAAAAAGAGGGAGCAGGAGAATTGTTGTTTTCAGGTAAATTTGCAGGTAATCACTGGTGCGGTGTTCGGCAGCGTAGCTTTTAACATCACGCATTGGGGAATTGTTCCCTATGGAATCGTCTTCTGTAGCAAAGAGGAGGAAATTGTTATGAGCGTTACAAAAATAGCTTTGAATCACCCGGCATTGCCTAGTTTAAATGGCCCCATACCTGTATTTGAGGGCTGCTTTCATACACTTTTTCCACCCACTCCTCCCGCATTATTTCCAGTGCAGTCTGCAGGAGGGAGATGGGGCGGTTATTAGAACTGGTCACCCACACACAGACTCTAGTGTGGAGATGGGGCAGGTATAAGAACTGGTCACCCACACACAGACTCTAGTGTGGAGATGGGGCAGGTATAAGAACTGTTCACCCACACACAGACTCTAGTGTGGAGATGGGGCGGTTATTAGAACTGGTCACCCACACACAGACTCTAGTGTGGAGATGTGGCAGGTATAGGAACTGGTCACCCACCCTTATAGGAAATGGACCTATAGAAGTTGATGTGTGAGAACTCACTGGTTGTCTTGCTTTCAGTTTTATTGCCAGGCAAATGTGTGTGTGTGTGTGTGTGAGTGAGAGAGATTTAGTTTTGATGAAGTCACTGCAGTGCGCTATTCCAATCAGACAGTCGATGGGATCTGGAATGAAATGGCCGTGAATGTGAATTGCCAGCGATAGATATAACAGCCTCATTCCCCCCCCCATGTCTGACCGTGTTTACTCGAACACTGAGCTCTGCGGGATTGGGGAGGTAGGGGGGCTCCGAGCCCCCGCTACACTGTCAGCACCTGCCACCCCCCCAAACCGCCCGCACACAGCCCCATATCTAAATCCCTCAGGTGCATTAGCCCCCTACAGGGGGTCTCCTGTGGCGGATTTCATGCCCCCTCTGCCCCCCATATCCCCCACATATACTGATAGGGTGGAGGGGGGTTAATCTAAATGCCACCATCGCTGATCACTGCAAACTTCTACAGATGGATAGGAGTAATAAGTAGTTTATTTTATATTTATAAAAATTTTTTGTAAGGGGTCATGGGTTTGGCTCCAGCTTGCACTAGCCTGCTTCCTAATCTTTAGTGTTAAAGGCAGGAGCGTTAGTTATTGCTGTTGTGATTTTTGACAATTTGAAGACCATTCTGAATCAATCCCTAAAAACACACTTCTAATACCACATTGCTGGGACTGGACATAAATCAAAAGTTTTCTGGAAAAACTTTTTTTTTATTTTTAAAATCTTGCAGTTTTAAAGGCCAAGCAAACATTTTCCCTGGGTTTATTGTCCCCCCACAGTCCGTGAAGGGCAACATCTGCAGAAATCCTTTCTTTGTTTTTGCCATTGTTGTTTCCAATTTGTGCAAAAGTGATGTAAATGTTGCCTACAAAGGGGGATTGGTATGCTTTGTGTATGCGTTGAGTACGCTGGACCATGAAAGGCAAAAGTCAGCGGACAGTCGGCCGGATTATCTGTCCACGTGTGTCTGCTTCCTGTTTCCAACACTCTGTGAGCTCCTTTACAGTAGTCTTATTGTTGTTTGTATAACATCGATTAATCTTCAATTGGGTATTTGGCAAGTTGTCAATTAAGTCTGTACCTTTTGCACTTGCTGTCTCTCTTGAGACTATTCCGTAGCCCCTGTAGGGAATGACTGCCCTTTGACCCCTGGTGTTTGGGCTCGTGTTTGTGCTGTAAGGGGCTCTGGATACATGCCAGTGAAGTGTAAGTAATGGAGCACACACAGGTGATGGATTTAAGGAAAGGGAACAGGGTTAGCTCCCTGTACCTGGCCCAAGCCGGGGCGGCGAGTTTGTCCGCATTTGTTTCATTAGGTTGGGTTTTGTGCGCCAGCGACGCGTCTGATTGGCTGTTTTCCCAGCAGGCTGTATGCGGAGGGCCATTTGTAAACGGGCGGCATGGGGGACGGTGGGGCGTCCGTGCTCCCGCGCAGTTAAAGAAGTACCCTTCACCGGTCCGTCTGTGCAGATGGATTTCCCAGACTGCTCGGCGTCTGAGGGACATTTCTCAAAGTGGCGTTTCATAAAGCGGTGGCGGAGCTCTCCTTCCTGTTCTTATCGCCGTCAGCTGGAAGCTTCCCAAAACTACCCCCCCACTCTCCCCCCCTGCTGCCATGGTGACGCATGCCCCCTCCCCCTCTCCACTCAACACTGCTTCTGCATCTGTTATATTCTGTACCTGGGAGCGTGTGAGAGGGGTCTGCGTGTGTGTGTGTTTGTGTTTGTGAGCGTGCATGTGTGTGTGTGCGTGACAGGCCCACATGTGCCGGTGCTTGCGTTTGAGTGCGTCTGCATGCATGTTTGTATGTGGGTGTGTACATGTGTGTGTGGTGCTCGAAATCGTGAGCAACTGCACGTGTGTGTGTGTGTGTGTGTATGTGTGACATTTGTAACATATGAATAAATCTTACACATACACAAGTTTAATTGTAGGAGTCCAGGGCTCATTGGGCATGATGTCCAGGGGATGAGGTGGTCATGTGTGAGTGCGTGCGTATGTATGTATGTGTGTGTGCGTGTGCGTGCGCGCGACATGCCCAAAGGATAGACGGAGGATACATTCTCTCCTGCTAGACTGCATTCCTGCTTACAGTTGAAACAGACAGGCTTGTCCATCCCTGGGGAAACAGCAGGTCTTCCGTTTCTCTCATGAGCCAACATCTGGGAACGGCAGCGACCATTTCCGCCGAGTGCACCGTGACGTGAAAGCGAGGGGCGGCGGGTGTCTCGCGCTCGCGTGGCTGGGTGCTACGGCCGACGTCCCCCTCCTTCAGGGGCAGTAAAGTACGCAGAGAGTCCGCAGTGAAATGTTTACAGCATCGCCACGGTGATCCCCCCCACCCCACCCCCCGTTGCCGCGGATACCGCCGCAGTCCGACTCTAATCGCCCATCTCCGCACATCAATCACTGGCGCATCGCTGCGTCTCACGCCACCCTTAAAAAAAATATATAAAAAAAACGTACCGCAAGGACGTTTTTAATGCCTCTCCCCCACACCGCTAACCGCGCTCCGATTCAGCCTAGCGAGTGTCCGCCGCTCCCTGTTAGCGCCGGAGTCACGGTAAATGCATCCGTATTACCGCCATTGTACGCACTCTGTGAGAAAAGGAACGGCTTTGAGCGCCGTTCTATCGTTTGATGCCTCCTGACCCGTCCGCTTCGACGTCGAGAGCAGACCGGTTGGAAGTGATCAGCATCAGTTTGGGTATGGGATTGGATTTATTTTGGTATTCAAGGCGCAGGAGGTAATCTCTGTCACACATGAACCTCTTTTTGGCTGCCGGAGTCCTTTAACGAGGAACCATGAAGAGTTTTAAAAGTGTCTGTATTTTCATTATCACGGGGGGGAGGTTGAGGTGTGTGGGGGGTCCGTGGTGATTTTTCGGCTTTTGCTCCGGTTGCCAGTTGAATCCCTAAGCCAGCGCAGCTGGCGGGCACTGATTTGAACCTAATTCCGGGGAACTGCGGTCACACAGAATCATCACATTGGATTAAAAGTTGTCTTGATTTTAAGCACTCAACTCCATTGCCAAAATCAATAAAGGGAGTCAATAGTGAAGCCCGCTGCCATTTCTTCCTGCCATACTGTTGAGCTCCTCAGGTGTACAGAAAGACTCCGCCGGGCTAATCCTTTTTTTAAATGCTTTTTTAGGGCTTTTTCAGCTTTATTGGAGAGCACAGTGTAGAGACAGGAAGAATGGGGAGCGAGAGAGAGACGTGCGACAAAGGTTGTGTGTTGAGATTCGAAATGCTGACGCCGCGGCTCGCAGTGATCAGGTGGACAGTGCTCTCCAGGTTAAGCCACTTATACATCCCGCGGGGCTAATCGTAACGCCCTGTTTTACATAAAAATATTAATTTATGGATCCAAGAGATTTGGTCTCTCCAATCCCTCGGCCACCAGTGAGATTAGTGCAACAGAGATTTCTGACGGTTCAGTTTTGAGAGGGGAAATAACAAAATAATAAAAAAACAATAACAAACTACGCTCATAGTGCCAGAAAAGCCAGCACAGAAGGGCTCTGCATCCCAGCTGCGCAGTCTAGCGTCTCTGACTCTGTCTTGTGCGGACAATGACTCGCTCCTCATACCGCGCTGTGTGCTGCTGTCCGCCATGTTGGTTTGGGTGTTGAATTGTACAAACAACATCCGGTTCACTGTGTCTGGCGACCTTTCGCCTGTGCAGCCTAGGTGTCTTACCCCCGATGAAGATAATCAGATAGATGCGTTTCCACGACAACTTCCATGGTTTTGCCCAAGTCAGTGGGGTTAAAATGGAATTATTAGTGTGCACGTAAACGTAGCCAGCGACGGCAGATGACCTCTCCTCCCCCATTCGTGGGGGGGTTCATGGGGCTTCACTCTTCATCGCTTAGTGTCGAGGGTGACGGTATGGTGTCTGTTCACTGTGCGGGGCTGTCGAGTTCCAGCTGCTGTCGGCCTTTTGGAGGGAGGGAGGGAGGGAGGGAGGGAGGGAGGGAGAGTGAAATAAAAAGGCATGTGGGGAAAGGTCAGTGTGGGATTTGGAAAGACGTTTATTAGGGAAGAAGAGCTAAGGCCCAGAGCTGCTGCGTGAATGGTGAGAGGCCCTTCCCTTCTCTGTGAAATCACACGGACATGCACACGCACTCCCTCGCGCGCACACACACACACGCACACACACACACTCCCAAGCACGCACTCTCTCGCATGCACACACACCCTCACACGCACACACACCCTCACACAGAGACACAGACACACACACACACACACACACACACAGACACACACTCCCTCACACGCACGCACTCACACACAAATAATAAGCAGAGGGGGAAGGAAATAAGCCGAGGCAGTGTATAAGACGAGTGTCAGCGTGTCCTCTTCGCCGGCCATAAAAATTAATTAAAGAAAAGGAATTTTTATTGCACTCCGTCGGCTGAAGGCGAGCGAGCGCCCAGCTTCTGCTTAATAATAGCCTTTCCTGGGGCTGCTGTCAGACCTCCTCTCTCTGAATAATGGCACTGTGTGTGTATGTGTGTGTGTTTGTGTCTGTCCGTGTGTGTGTGTGTGTGCATGCATGCGTGTTTGTGTGTGTGTATGTGCATGCGTGCGTGTTTGTGTCTGCGTGTTTGAGTGTGTTTGTGTGTGTGTGTGTGTGTTTGTGTCTGTGTGAGTTTGTGTGTATGTGTTTGAGTGTGTTTGTGTTTGTGTGATGTGCTCACGGCGCTCCTGTTCTCACCTGAGATTAAAATGTTCATTAAAGTGCTTCTGTTAATGCCTTCACCTGTGATACCGTGTTATCCCAGCAGATTACATCTCTCATCCTTAATTATGTTCTTATGTAGATAGCATTAGGTCTCTGTGCATTTCTGCTTTCATACGGAGTGTCTGAATTATTCCCACCACGGACTCGCAATGAGTTTGATGATGGCCACGCCCAGTTCTGTCAGTCCCTGCTGCGCGTGATTAGTGATGTCTATTTTATTTTGTATTTTTTAACATTATCTCCAGGCGCTCTTTTTGATTTGAGCCTGCGCCACAAGTGGAGTTATGAGAGCGGAGCAGCGCGGTGCACTTTGGGACGGCAGCGGGAAGACCACATAATTAGATACAAAATGGCCGCCGCAAGGCTCTTTCACAGCCTCCCTGACAGAGCCGAGGGAAACGGCCATCCTGCTGAGACACGCAGGAAAAACTCATGTAAATCCATTTCTGCCGTCAAGGAGCCTTGGAGGTGATTTTTTTCTCCAGGGTTAATTTGTTACCTGCGTTTGTATTTCTCACATCCGCTACTTATCCCCCCCCAGCCCAGACCCATGCGAAAGGCAAGAAAATAATCAAATGAATAAATAAATAAAAGTGCTCAAATGATATTTTTGGATTTACACGGGAGAGTCGGGGCAGGATTTGGTTGCGGGGAGCGGGGGGGTGGCTGTTTGGATGAACGAGCCTAATTTTTCTTCCGGAAAACAGCTACTGCATGCTTTCTCTTTCTCTGTCCCTTCTCAAAGAAACGCGCGCGCTCTAAACTGCAGGGGAAGAAGAGTCCATGATTGGGAAAATATTGAGTTATTTTTTTAATGTCCGTGCACACATAATGCGTTATTTACAATCGGGGGCTATATGGGCAGATGGGTTTGATCTGAGGGGTTTGTGTGGGAGTTCAGGTTTAATCACCAGAACGGCTCTGCTGTAAGAGCGGGTGGGGGTGCTGGGTTATAGCAGCAGCAGTAAAGGATGCATTAAGCAATTAAAGTTGGGGAGCGCAGAAATGAAGTGATGCCGTGATTTTTCCAGTAATTGCCTCTGTTATCGTTGGTGATCGCAGGGGAGTGGGGGGTGGGGGTGTAATGCTGTACATCAGCATTTTATACTGACGTACCCCCTTACTACACACACTCGTCTTTATACAGCACAGCCCTGCACGCACACACACGCTCACATACACACACACAAACACACACACACACACACTCAGCCTTATACAGCACAGCCCTGCACGTACACACACACACACACACACACACACACACACACATCAGCACATGCAAACACGCATAACACATAAACACAACATAACACAACATAAACAGAAACCCTTTGGCTTTGTATAAATGCAGCCTCACTTACACTATACTGACCTACTATAATACCCACAGGCACATGCTATGGACAGAACAACTACTCAACCATATACCCGCAAGCTCAGTACACACGCAGACATTTTAGAAACTTGTTTAAAATGGTCAGACCAGGACTCTTTACGGACAAACACACACACACACTGAGCAGCGCGCTCACACGCGCCGGGTATAATTATGCATTGCATCAATATTGCATGAGGGACACAGGCGTTCACACCTCGCAGTATTTGTGTGCTTGAATGGTGGGACTGTGTTAACAGCGAGGTTCATCTATGATTTATCACATCGCAGAGCGAGCGAGCGAGCGAGCTGTCGTCTTCTCCCTCTCTCTCAGTTTAAAGCGCTCCGTCTCGCCTGCCTGTTTAAGATAAGGCGCTGAAAATTCTCCAGTTTCGGCTGAGCGCCCCGCCTCACGCCACGCTAGCCTTTGAAGCAGCGCACAAAGGTTCGGGAGGGTGGGGTGGATTCAAACGGGGGTCTAATGGAGACTGAGTACCCAGTCCTGCAGACCCTGCCTTCCATTTCACACGACGAGAAGTGCTTCTGTGTTCTTGTTTTTCTTCTTCTTCTTCTTCTTCTTCTTCCTTCTTTCTATCGTTAGCACTGCTTGTGTAGGCAGCGCGGAGAAATAATTCAGCTCATTTTCTGGCTGAGAAAGAAGGAGTGAAAGAAAGAAATAAATGCTGTTATGGAGGGAGGATCAGGGTGGAGGGATGGTGGAGAATGTGACCCTTTGAACGGGAAAGAGAGGGAACGGGGAGAAAGGTAGAGTAGCCAGGGATGAACGGATGTGGCAGACAGATCCAGAGGGAGTGAGAGAGAGACTGACTTGACTTTGATGTTCTCTTCTTTAAGAAATCAACATACATTTTCTTTATGGTAAAAATTGTACAAACCTTTCCTCAACCTTTAACCCCTGACTGTTATTGTACAGGGAACGCAGAGCACGTATAAAAATACCGGAGGGGATCGGTAGGCCTGAGAACACGGTGTCTCTGGTCGTCCTGCGCTTTGGGGAGAGACCAGATCACAGTACACAGTCTTTAATGCATGCAGAACCACGGTAGCCAAGCGGCGGTTTTGATGGGTGGAGGAGGGGGGAAGGGGGGCTCTCTTCATTACTAACACAGCGGACTGTGGGGAGATTGTGAAGGAGGGAGGGGGGGGGGGGTTTATCTAAAAGCCAGTGACCTGGGACCCGCGTCTGGCAGACACCTCATTTAATTTAATACATTGGAGCGCGCGACTGCGGAAAGTTCCGGAGAGAGAGGGAGATAATCAAGCACTGCGTCCCCCGCAATAAAAGGCGCGCCGAGATGACACGGAAGAAATTGGATTTGGGAATGGTAAAGCGGAGCGAAATCCGAGCGGGAAGGCGCGTGATTACATTCAAGCGCTCACCCCCTTCACCGGGAAAGATTTGCTTTCTCTCTCTCTCTCTCTCTCTCTCTCTCTTTTTCCAAAGAGAAGGGGGGAGGAGGAAGTCTGAATTCTCGCTAATTAATGGCAGCATGAAAAGCCTGCTTCTCTGAGCGCCCTCTTCGTTCTGCTTGCTCCTTTCATACAGTACTCTGCACAGTGACGCAGACGAAATGAAAAGAGATTAAATTTTATTTTCTCCGCACTACAGCATCTTGGTTCCTGGTATCGGTGCAGACGCATTATACTCGCCTCGTGCGTTCTAATTTAACCTGTCCTAGCTCTTACGTCTGTCCCGTCTTGCTTAGAGTAATTCAGATCCTTTCATTTTTTATTTACTGTTATGTACGTGTTGAAACTGTGTGTGGAAGTGAGAGAAATCCTGTCTGTGATATAAACCCAAACACTTCAGTCAGCAAAACGCTAGACCCCATCCCCTTATCCTGGGCGTGCCCAGCTTCAGGTGTGCGTTCAGACTCAGGTATGTGTTCAGACTCGGGTGTGCATTCAGACTCAGGTGTGTGTTCATACTCAGGTGTGCATTCAGCTTCAGGTGTGTTCATACTCAGGCGTGCATTCAGCTTCAGGTACATGCGGTCAGACTCAGGTGTATGTTCATACTCAGGTGTGCATTCAGCTTCAGGTGTGTGTTCATACTCAGGTGTGCATTCAGCTTCAGGTGTGTGTTCATACTCAGGCGTGCATTCAGCTTCAGGTGTGTGTTCATACTCAGGTGTGCATTCAGCTTCAGGTGTGTGTTCATACTCAGGCGTGCATTCAGCTTCAGGTGTGTGTTAAGTTTCAAATGAAATTTAATTTGTGTGTCATCTCGGCGTGCTGTTTATTGCGGGGGACGCAGTGCTTGATTATCTCCCTTTCACTCCAGAACTTTCCGCAGTCATGCGGTCCAATGTATTAAATTAAGTCCAGTTCCCCAAGTAAATAACTGGGATATGGAAATCTTCTTAGTTCTGAGGGACCAGTGCTGACCGTTCACGGTTGAGACAGTCGCACCCTACATATGGGAATTGTATGGTTGGAATCCACCATGCCTTCATTAAAGAGGAGGGAAAAAGAAACCGCCGGTGGCCACGACAGGAGAAAAATAGTCAGGCTCCTCTCTCTCTGCATGACCTGGCTATTTTTATGCTTCTTAATCATTAAACCTGATTACAGCACGTCATTAGATTAGCTGCAAGGACACAGAGTCTACGGTGATAATAATGTATTTTAATGGAAGGGGCTGCTCAGAATTAGCATCCAGATCGCTGATCCGATTTGCAGCCACTGTGATAAATGCCAGACGTCCTCCCCGATCAGGCCGAAGACTGGGCCCCAGATCCTAGTCGAGAATCGAGAACCCAACCATCACGTGAACTTGGCCCGTCCAGGAGTGATTAGGTTACCCTACCGTGCGGCAGTGCCGGGGGGCGGAGTTGTGGCGGGGCGGTGGAGATGGGGAACTCTCACAGTGCCACCGTGAGGCTGCAGGTGGACAGAGAGATGGACGGACGGACGGACAGACAGACTTAGACGTAATTTACGCACAAACACAATGGCTAACCGTGTTCTCCAGCAGGATGTTGGTCAAAAACCCATAAAAGTGGTTTTGAGATCCAATGAGAGATTAAGCTAGGAGAACTGTGAAGGAAATATTGGATATGGTAAAGTAAGAATTTGGGATATCAGGATTATTATGCGTTTACTCATGCTCAAGGATTCCTTCATCATTCAGAAATAATAATCAACATTTTGTGGTGGAATTGCTGCCATGTCATTGTTCACCCTTAGGTCGGAATGAATAATCCCAAAATCGTGAAAAATTTATTTTTCTGGAAGTATTTTAGCCCGGCAGCAGGGATCCAGGGTTCCAGGGGAGAAGACTGTGCTCAAATTTTTCTTCAGGTCCCATAAGCCCGTGTACCCAATCATACCCCAGCACTGTTCCCTTTCGGGAGTGAAGAATGTGCTCTTGATTTCTCCTTTGGTCCTGTATGCCCCCTCGCCCCCGGTGTTGTGGGAAGGCACCCCCTCTTTCCCCGTCCCGTGTGGAGGGGCAGTAAGGCGCGGACGTGTGACCCCATCGCTCTCTCACTCTCGGGGTACGGGCTCTTTAGCGTAGCGTGCTGCCAGGGGCCCATGAGCCGAGGTGCTGATACTCACGAGCCTTGACTCGACTCATCAGGGTTCAGGCTCAGAATTCCCCTCGAATTGGAAACCAGATGCCCACCCCCCCCAAAAGGAAGAGGCTCACTGAGCACATTACCTGGACACAGGAAGTCTCTCAGTAAGGGGGGGTGGGGTGGGCGTTGGCTTGGGTTGGGTCTGTGATATGACCCCCACTGATATGTTTGTGTTCTGTCTACACTGTCTGTTGCCAAGATCGTTTCTACAAGGGGGCAGGGGTCATGAACACCAGACAGAAATGTATGTAGCTGCATCTTGCTTTTCTATTGTTTTGTGTTTGAATGACTGGTCCTGTCACACTGACTGTCTATACGTTCGGTTATCAGGCTGTTTTGTCCAATAATTGTTTCGAAGACATACACATGCGCGCATACACGCACACGCACAGTATTGTTAATGGTGTGGTCTGTTCCACCTTCTCGCTCGTTGCTGAATCTTTGCTTCTCACCTGCAGTCTAATCTTGTTATTTGAGGCACGGCACCCCCCCCTCCCCCCTCCCCCAACCCCTCCTCAGCAACTAGAGGCAGGGAAGGAATTGCCATGCATTTCACGTTGATGCCGGAGTGCGTTGCTATGGGGGTTGCTAAGGACTTAGCAGCGGAGTGACGTGAAAAGTCCAAATATTAAAGGTGTCCGTCTGAAACAGAGCCCTTTGAAGCTGTCTGGAATCCGCCATGGCGGTGTACTGCTCATTTCTCTTATCTCATCTCTCACTCCCTTTCTCTCTCTCTCTCTTTTTCTCTCTCTCTCTCTGGAGATACCGCAATTAATCTTGCGATGAACAAAGCACCGGAGTAAAAATGCATTAAAGAAAGGCAAACAAACAAGAGCAGAGCTAAAGCCGTCCAACAGATGGTATCAGGGCTTTTGTTGGACATTATTGCATTTTAGTTAGAAAGGCACAGTTAATATATACTCAAGATACATTAATACGAGACATATCTATGTCATATTATTGACGATAGACAGTGAAAGCAGGGTGGGTCAGTGGTAGCCTGCTCATACCGTGCTGTGTTTTCTTGAGAAATATGTATGATGTGTGAGGATTATGCTACACTGGCTGTGACTTCAGACTAAGAAGAATCTGCTAAGTCTGTAGATCTTGTCGCTTAGGAACCACGACATTCTGTGGTAGTGCTAGTGGAGTAGTGGTCCCCAGCCCTGTTCCTGGAGATCTACCATCCTGTAGGTTTTCATTCCAAGCCTATTTTGACACACACACTAATTAGCAGCTCAGCGCGATCTCTACCTGTTGAATGAGGTGTGCTTTGTTAGGGTTAGATTGAAAACCTACAGGACGGTAGATCTCCAGGAACTAGGTACTGTAGTAGAAGGACATGGTTCTGCGCTTTGAAATTGTCATTTCTGTATAGATCGGTCAGTAGCTCAGGGCTTGCTTGTTTGAATCCGGGCTATGCCATGAACCAACACTCTGCCCAGCAATACAGTTATGTTGTATTCGTGCCTCCCAGTAACTCAACGGGTACCTGCAGGTCGCTGACTGCCATCAGTCCAGGTAAACTGCAGGTCTTGGATCTGTTCTGTTGTACTCCGTGGCTTATAGCTTGACCCCATCAAGCTTGGCTTGTGTAAAAGCCGTGCGGAAGTGGGCTACACTCTTTACTACTGCTTCCTGTGTGGGTGTGGGGAAGGTAGTGTTGAGTTGAGTAGGGTGAGGTCAGTTTGAGGTTATGGTGGTGGGAGAGGTAAGGAATGAGTAACTGGTTAGTAGAGGTTAAGGAATAGTGGTCTGAGGCCCGTGCAGGTCGTGTTGAGCAGGGTAAAGGCTGCTGGAATGAGCTAATCCTTCTCTCAACACATTACTCTCTATATCTCTTTCCCTCCCTGTTTCGCTCCCTCTCTCTCTCTTTCCCTCCATTTCTCTCCTTCTATCTCTCCCTTTCTGTTTCTCTCCCTCTATTTCTCTCTTTCCCAGCCTGTTTCTCTCCCTCTAGTTCTCTCTCCCTCTCTGTTTCTTTCCCTGTCGTTTTTCTCTCCCTCTATCTCTCTTTGTTTCTCTCTCTTTCCCTCTCCATCTCTCCTTCTTGCTCCCTCTCTTCCACTCTCAATTCGACGCAGGTTTCAGTTTGCTTCATTGGCCGGACAAGCAAACTCACGTGTCACATTTTGTATATCAGGGGTGTCCAATCTTATCCCAAAAGGGCCCGTGTGGGTTTTTGTTTCAGCCCAGCGCCTGGACGCAACTTATCATGATCCTCAAACAAGAATCTTGATAAGTAGAATCAGATGTTCTGGGTGCTGGGCTAAAACAAAAACCTGCACCCCCACCGTCAATGGCCCTTTTCTGGTAAGATTGGACACGCCTGGCGTGTATATTAAACAGCGCATTTTTTGTGCTTTTGGTTCTTTGACACTTTACTGAAATAAGCAGTGTAGGTGATCGTCATTGTGTAGCATGCGAGTTGAGTGGTGTGTCTAGTCTCGTTGTCCCTTAACATCATAATGGCTTGTTTTATTTACGTTACCGGCACATCCTCTGGGATAATAAAGACTGGCTAGGCTTGACAGAAGCCACCAATCAAAGCGCTGGAACGTGGTGATACAGGGAGCGCTGTAAATCATTTTACGATGGTAAGAAACCAATCATTGAAAGACTCTGTTGTTTTGTGTTTTTTTTTTTTTTTTCAGGTGAGTACGGGCCAGCCTTGGTCAAGTGTACACCCACTTCATCCCACAGCATTGAGGGGTACAGAGCTGCTAAAATCTGAGGTACAGTATAGCGACCCTCCCCCGCCAGCCTCAAACATGGGCCGTGAGAATGCATGCTACACACGATACGGACACTGGTGTGTTTTATGGGGTTTTTATGAACTTTCCTTAAATCGCTGCCACAGCTAGTGTGCACACAGCATCGTATAAACAACATGTTTTACGAGTCTCCGTGTCCACAGAACAAAAGCGCCAGGTTTCCCCGTTCGCACGCTTTCTCCGTTTGAATAATCCACCACACCTACTCCTCACACTACATATATGTATGTATATATTTTTTGCATTTGTGGAAGTAAATTAAGTGATATTTTTAAGAACAAAAAAAAATAAAAGGATGATTTGGGGTCTTTCTGATCGCGAGGGAACATCAGTCATTTCCATGAGGGGGTGGGGGAGGGATGTTCTAACATTGAGTACATGGAGACCAGGATATTTAGCAAGGAGATCAATACCAGGCTAGATGGTAATGACCGCCCCCCGGGAGGGCCTGGGGGGGCGGTGGTGGTGGGTGCACCCCCCATAGTGCCACAGCAGCTGTCACGGGGGGGGTCGTCAGCGCTGGATGGGGGAGAGAAACCTCCGGATCAATAACTTTAGTCTTCTCGTCCCCTGTCTTATGGCTCATTCGCCGGGCCACGTTGGCGGCTTGCCGCACGCATGTTCTCGTTGCGATTAGCCGCTCTCCTCCTCTTCCACCCGTGTGTCTTAATTCACGTTGGTCCTGTATTTTGTCTATCCTGTGCCCGTCCCCAACACCCCTCCCCCCACTAATCTTCGGGATTCCGGACCTGCACCCCAGTTGTCACGCCGTGACGCCACCATCCAGAAGCTGCGGCAGGACGTGCTCCATTCCCACCAGGCCCGAGATTCCCAGAGCGCCCAGGTAAATTCCCGGTAATACCATCCTGCACAGAGACCCCGTATTCCAACCAGGAGGAGGACATACAGCCCCCCACTCGCACCCCCTCTCCGTCGCCCTTCCTGTTTCCAAACATCTCATTACCGCCGTCAGAATCAAACATATATGATGCTGTAGATCCGCGTTCGCCTGCCGTTATTGATCGTTTTAATTTTGATGCGCGATCGCAGATACGTGTGAGAGTGCATTTATATTACGCCATTACAAGTGTAACGAGAGCTGGTCCGATTTCTCGAATTAAACAAAAAAAATAAAACGTTATCTTCCTAATTATTGCGTTCTTCTTTCCATTTGAGAATTGGGAAGATGATTATTAAAACGGCGCCGCGTTGTTCGAAGCAGCCAGTTGTGATTACGTGCCCGGGATCAGGATTTAAATGAAATATTGATCCTGTTGTTTGGAAGCTAAGAAAAAGAGAAAGAAAAAAAAAAAAACACGCCACCCTGAAAACTTGTGTACGTTTTTTCTTTTTTTGCTCGCATTTTCTCACGTATTTTCTTCCCCCCCTCTATATCTCCACACTCGCTCCCACAAACCAAAGCCCTCGGACTTCTCCGCTTAACATAAGAGCCGCTTGGGCTTCCAGTCTCCCATTCTTTCCCGTTGTAGTGTGCTAATGTCATGATTTAAATGAAGTATTGATCAGTTTAGGAGGGGGGAATAAGGGGCAGAGAGAGGGAGAGGGAGAGAGAGAGATTGTAAGAGAAAGAGAGAGAAACAGCAGGGTTATCGCCGCGAATCACTCACGGAAAGGGAGCGATCCTCAGCTAAAGTCAAAAGCGCTTTTCTTTTTTTGTTGCTCTTTTTGTTTTGTTTGTTGAGACTGACGAGCAGGAAATTTGTAGTTTTTAATTTTTCTTTTCATTCATAAAGAAGCAGGAGTTTTTTTTTTTTTTTTCCGCTGGCAATTGTTGTCAAACGGCAGGAAGGACGGTAGCGATGGTCGTGCTTGACGATGGATCGCGGTCAGGAAGGGGGGTGGAGGGTTGGACAGAGATAGACTGTTTTGGCTGGGTCCCTCTTTTCCAATACTCGTCCTCTTTTTCCCGCTCTCCGGATGGGATTAATTTTGTGAGCGGACCCTGCTGCATATATCTGGGGGCCTCTGCGATGACTCTTGGCTTTACTCCTGGACTGTTGATCCCGCCGTGCAGACGACTCTGCCGAATCTGTACCGGGACCCGGGGTCTGTCTTATTCCGCTCCTTCAGTTTTTCCTCTCTTTTCTTTCCACCTCTCCTCCTCCTCTCTGTGTCTCACTCTCTCTCTCTCTTCTTCTCCTTCCCTCTGTCTCTCTCTCTCTTCTTCTCCTTCCCTCTGTCTCTCTCTGTTCCCTTCTCTCTCTCTCACGCTCTCTCTCTCTCTCTCCCCTCTGTTACCGTGGCTGTCTGGGGGGGATTTTGAGGTAAACGCGTCATGTTAATTAGTTCATTATTTATTAATGTACGTGTTTGTGTGTTGCCGTGCGCTGACCCGGCAACCGGTTGGAAATCGGAGCGTCAGAGAGGTGATTCCTCTGCTGGCCGTCGGGCAGAGATGTACGTATTACTCGCCTCTCTTCAAAAGTTGAAAGGTTGCGTTTGGGAAATGGGAGGAAGAAAATGTTGTCTGAAAGATGCAAAGAAAAGTTGACCTGCCGAATGAGCCCTCGTGCTTGTGGACACGTCACACGTCAAGCGCCTACTCTGTGACCGTCCTGTTGGACGCACCACCAATACCATACACATGCGGTCTGGGGAGTTCTTCTGCAGGGGCTTCACTTGTTCTTTTTTATTTTAAATGAACCAAAGAAAAGGACGTGTTACTCAAGCTCACGAGTGTTTTTGTTCAAAGCGACTGACTGTTACTTTGTTGTTCACCTCCGGTCTCACTCTCGCTGTCAGAAAGAGCTTGGGATACTGGCATCCCGCCCCCCTCCCCAGGCAGAGACGAGAGGATCTTTACAGCGGATTGATTTTCCCTTCCTCTACGCTCTACCTCCTCTCTCCTTTCCGCCATTCGATAGCTGGACGCCCAGGAGCAGCGGATCTCCCAGCTGCACAGGGAGCTGCAGGAGAGCCAGCTGGAGCTCCAGCGTGGACACGGCCGCACCCAGCAGCTGCAGAGGGACCTCTCTACCACAGAGAAGCAGGCCGAGGAGCTCCGAGCCCAGGTATCCCACCTACTACCGGTCTCAGGCTTTTCGGGCCTACCCCTTTTCTCCCCTTCTTTTTTCGCCCTGTTTCCGTTTAACTAAATCATCGCTGTGGACTTCACATGTCATGTTCGGCGTGAATGATTACGTGTCTTTATTTTCTTGGATAAAGACTTTGCTTGGATGTGATCATTAAATATATGAACATTATACAAGCTTTGCTAAATGTGTTAGAACTGGGTATCCAATTAGAAAAGTTCACTTGTGTTTTGACGGACTAGGGTGTGGAATGGCGTGTTGCATTCTTTTGACAGGCCCTGAATCTGAGACATGAGTAATAATGAGCAAATTCAGTACGCTGCGGCCTCCAGCACCGCAATACCGCGTAACGCTACGTGGGGTTCTGCCCCTGACCGCGGCTCTCCACCCATAAGGTTCTGCTGGAGGCAGAGTCGCCCACTGCTCAGGTCATTCTCGTGTCACGTCTGGAAATGGCGGCCGGCGCTTAGCGACACGGCATGTCCAGGTGGGCTTTTTAAGTGAATAAATTGTGCATAATTGCAACTGCGAGCTCGGCTTGGCGCCTCCGCGGTATTGTCCGCGAGGGGTCTGTAATTAGGAGACGCGTCAAACGGTTGTGCAGAGTTATTATTGTAATTACAGGGCTTTTATAATGAAGAAACTGGACCTCCAGCCGAGCCCATAACGGGGTCCAGCCCTTTCTGTACCACGGGCTCTGAGACAAAGGAGAGGACGCTATTGGTTCAGTTGTCGGCGGTGGTAAATTATCTGCTCTTTTGGCGTGACGCTATTGGTTCAGCCTTTGGTGGTGGTGCACCTACCTGGCTGTGACCCCCTGTGATGTTGGATATGTAATATACAACTGGGCATGGCTGTGACCCCCCCCCCCCCCCCCCATATAATGTTGGATATGTGTGGGGGGGGTGAGTTAGAGCCAGATGCCTGTGTTTAGCAAACTCCTCTGCCCGTCAGTGTCAGTCAGACAGACAGACAGACAGACAGACAAACAAACGCAGCAAAGCCTGTAGCTGTGATACAGTGTTGGTGTGGGGTGGGGTAGGTTAATGGTGAGGCGTGCGAGACGTCTGTCTGTCACTGGGCTTCAGAGCAGAAACCCCAAAAGGGCCGCTCACCCTTTTCTGGCGTGTGTGGGTGAAGGGCGCGACTGCCGGACCAATGAGAGCCTGAGGCTCTGTCAACCAACCGGCACTGCAACATCTCTGTCACCTGTTGCTAGGACACTCGCGGCAAACTTTCCTCCTGAGCTGGAGCAAGCCTCACGAGCTAAACTCTGTAACTGATCTGGGATCAGCCGGAGAATTCGCAGTGTATTCATCAGACAGGCAGGTGAAGGGAGCAGGGGGACATGTAGTACGCAGAGCTAGCGGGAGGGCAGTGACGGAGGTGGGGTGGAAATGTGTCAGTAATGACTGATCTGGGATCAGTCCCGTGGAAGGCTGGGTCACAGAGACCCAAGCAGGGTGATCGCCTGCTCAGACCTCTAGCCCAAATCACAGCCATCGCCTCAGAAATCGTTTGCATGTTATTCACGCCCATTAAATCCGTATTGCAGGCTCCAATGAGATTTTACATTCTCAGCATTAGCCAATGTACATTACATTACAGCCGTTTAATAGACGTTCTTATCCAGAGCAACTTAAACAGCTTCTTTTTCTTTCTTTTTTTTCTTCTTCCAGTTTTACAAAGAATTCACACTAGCTGCATATATACTGAAGCAATGCAGGTTAAATATTGCTTGCTCGGTGGTACAATGGCAGTGTCCTACCTGGGAATCAAACCTGCCACCGTTCGGTCCCTTAACCGTTATACTACACTACATTAGTTGTGTGTTCTTTTACCTGAGCTGTGTACAGAGAAACGGGTCACTCGACTTGGTTAAACGGGCGTAGGGCGTTTGGAGATGGTGATCCGCTGTAGGTCCAGTGTGGAGAGAAGCTTTGGCTTTGTTTGGACTGAAATTACAGCAGCTTGGCATTCCTGCTCTGCTGACATGAGCCCGGGTTGTACAGCGAACCCCAGTGAGGTTAATGTGCTGACGTGACCTGCATGGTTTCCACACTCTACTGTTCTGCACTGATCTCAGTCCTGCTTCAGTGCTGGTTTGACGGCCGTTTGCCTTCCTTGCAGCTGTCAGAGGTGAAAGGTCAGCTGGTGCAGGTGGAGGTGGAGAATGAGGCCCTCAGGAACTATAAACTGGAGCAGAGAGCCGAGGTGAGTGTGCTGGGGTTAAACTCACTGCTACTACCACCCTGTCTCTTCTGGCGTTTAGTCACTAACACTGCCACACCTCAGCACACTGGGGTTTAGTCACTAACACGCACACCTCAGCACACTGGGGTTTAGTCACTAACACTGCCAGACTTAAGCACGCTAGGGATTAGTCCCTATCAATGCCACACCTCAGCACACTGGGGTTTAGTCACTAGCATACACACACACCTCAGCACACTGGGGTTTAGTCACTAACACTGCCAGACTTAAGCACACTAGCATCACTTTAAGGGTTGTTTCTCCTGACTAATTTTTCTATTTAACTCTAAGGAAAGATAAGTCAGGAGAAGAAACCCTTCAAGTTATCCACCCATATCTACTGTATTTCTGGCAGCAGAGTGATGGTTTAAGGCTTGTTTGATACGTCAGACCCTTGATGACTTAGAGCCATTTAGCCAACCATGTGTGGAATTTACAGCTAAATTTACAGCTAAATCTAGTCCCACCCCCCAATTCCCATTGAGATCCATTCAAATGCAGAGACGTTATAGTATCGCTTGTCATTTACTTCAATTAAAGGTTAGATTTTTCTCATTTTTTAAGTGTGAGAATAAGCTAATTCACCAAACGGGGATTTTTTTATAACCCTTATTACTCATCTTTACCTGGCGTGCCAATAATAGTGGCCGGCACTGTATGTCAACACGTTGGGGTTTAGTTATGAACACTGC
>CM040400.1:50000865-50048365 GCA_022702515.1 Ilyophis sp. 1 JC-2022 | reverse complement strand
TCTCCCTCCCTCTCTCTCCCTCCCTGTCTCACTCCCTCTCTCTCCCTCTCCCTCCCTCTCTCTCTCTCTCCTCTGTTGACTTTGTCTCTGTGGGTGCGTTGGTTGCTTCGTGCTCTCGGCCTTAATGACGGGCGTGTCCTATCTCCGGGGTTTAATCCCGCTGCTGCTGTTCCAGACAGATTGCTATTGTCAGACATGATTGGACTGCAGAACAGATGAGGGAGGGAGAGAAAAATTGCGAAAGAGAGTGTGAAAGAGACTGGAACAGGAGAGTCTTAGGTGATCAGCCGCCCCAAAATGGAGTCGATCAGTAAGATGACTAAAACGGATTAAAATGTTGTGTGGAAAAGTGATGTTCTGTATACCGGTTTACCATCAGTGCAGCGCCGACTCCGTTTCATTGGTCTAATTTAAGTCAGGCTTCATTTTTGTGATCGTCTGAACAGCCATGTTCTAGCTGCGTCCCTGTTTTGGGTTTGTTTGCACAGACATCGTCCGAACCGTACAGTTTGCCATTGTTTTTTCAGTCCCGTGTTTGATCGTTCGATAGTGACGGCGAATCGAATCCCCGCTGATCTTGACTGGGTTCCACATTGTAGCGAGATTCGCTGCTCACGCAGTCTCGTGATCATTTGTTTGTTCGATCGTTCGACAGTGACGGCGAATCGAATCCTCGCTGATCCTGACTGAGTTCCACATTGTAGCGAGATTCACGCTCACGCAATCCCGTGATCGTTCGTTCGTTCAATCATTTGATAGTGAAGGAGAATCAAATCTCTGCTCATCCTGACTGGGTTCCACACTGCAGCGAGAGTCGCTGCTCATGCAGTCCTGTGTTCATTCGTTCATCAGTGTCCGGTGATCGTGACCGGGAGTGAGTCGCTGCTCACGCATTCCTGTGTTGGTTGGTTGGTTGGTTGGTTCGAACATTCAGGAGGATCGAGCATCTGGTGATACTGACCGAGAGTGAGTCACTGCTAACACAATCCGTTCTACACCTCCCCGCTCATAGTGTCTGCTGTGCTGTGCCAGGCCTCGTGTCACACACTTTAGCACAGGCTGACTCACGTTCCGGGTCTGCACTCACGGTCACTTCCTTTGTGTGTGTTTGCTGTCACGCGTGTTTTCACTAGGGGCAGTGAGTACACCGTTCATCCTCAGAAACGGCACACGCTTGCACATTTAGTGCTAAAGTCAGTCACAAAGGGCAGAGAGAAAGGCGAGTTTGGCATTGGAGTGTGATTTAGAGCTCTTATATAAATGAAATGTAAGGTCTTCTCAGACGTGTGTTGCCCCTCGGGCTGGGCCTATTCTCTCTCCTTACACCTTGGTCTCCATGGCTTTGGAGCGGAGTCATTATTTTCATAGCCTTCTGTCCTTTCTTC
Organism: Ilyophis sp. 1 JC-2022; assembly: GCA_022702515.1. Taxonomy (NCBI): domain Eukaryota; kingdom Metazoa; phylum Chordata; class Actinopteri; order Anguilliformes; family Synaphobranchidae; genus Ilyophis; species Ilyophis sp. 1 JC-2022. Next base: position 50,046,980 of record CM040400.1, on the reverse strand, counting down.
TTCTCTTACTTTGTGTGTCTCAAAGGCTCCTTCCCTGTCTTCCTCCTTATTCTCTCTGACTCCTGTGTGTGCATGTGTTTACGTGTGTGTGTGTGTGTGTGTGTGTGTGTGTGTGTGTGTGTGTGTGGAGCTTTGGGTCTTTATGTGTTTGTATGAACATGTGTGGTGTTTTGTGTATGAGCGTCTGTGTGGTGTTTTGTGTATGAGCGTGTTTGTGTATCAGGGTATTTGTGGAGTTTTGTGTGTGTATGTGTTCGTATTAACATGTGTGAAGTTTTGTGTATATTTGTGCTTGTATGAGTGGAGTTTTGTGTATGTTTTCTGTACGAGGGTGTGTGGTGTTTTATGTATGTTTTCTGTATGTGGGTGTGTGTGGAGTTTTGCGTGTGTTTGTATGAGGGCGTGTGGTGTTTTGCGTGTGTTTATATGAGGGTGTGTGTGGAGTTTTGCGTGTGTTTGTCTGAGGGTGTGTGGTTTTTTGTGTGTGTTTGTATGAGGGGGTGTGTGTTTGTCTGAGGGCGTGTGGTGTTTTGCGTGTGTTTTTCTGAGGGTGTGTGGTGTTTTGTGTGTGTTTGTATGAGGGTGTGTGTGGTGTTTTGTGTGTATTTGTATGACGGTGTGTGTGTGTAGTTTTGTGTGTGTATGTATGAGGGTGTGTCTGGAGTTTTGTGTGTGTTTGTATGAGGGTGTGTGTGGAGTTTTGTGTGTGTTTGTATGAGCGTGTTTTTCTCTGTGTGTCTCCAGGCAGAAGAGCAGCTGAGGCAGCTGCAGACTGAGATGTCCAGTCTGAAGACCCAGCACAGCTCTGCCGGCCAGCAGGTAGGCCCTGACACACAAAGACTCCACCCCCTTCCTGTCCACGCCCCATGTTGCTGGGATATGCCTTCACACAGCACCTCCATCCTCACTTTTCTAACAGAGCACCTCCATCCTCACTCCTCATAGAGAACACCTCCATCCTCACTCCTCATAGAGAACACCTCCATCCTCACTCCTCATAGAGAACACCTCCATCCTCACTCCTCACAGAGAGCACCTCCATACTCACTCCTCACAGAGAGTACCTCCATCCACACTCCTCTAACAGAGCACTTCCATCCACACTCTTCTAACAGTGCACCTCCATCCTCACTCTTCACGGAGAGCACCTCCATCCACACTCCTCACAGAGTGCACCTCCATCCTCACTCCTCACAGAGAGCACCTCCATCCACATTCCTCACAGGGAGCACCTCCATCCACATTCCTCACAGAGAGCACCTCCATCCACACTCTTCTAACAAAGCACCTCCATCCTAATTCTTCAGAGAGTACCTCCACCCACACTTCTCTAACAGAGCACCTCCATCCTCATTCTTCACAGAGAGCACCTCCATCCACACTCCTCACAGAGATCACCTCCACATACACTCCTCTAACAGAGCACCTCCATCCTCACTCCTTACAGAGAGCACCTCCATACTCACTTCTCTACCAGAGCACCTCCATCCTCACTCCTCACAGAGAGTACCTCCATACTCACTCCTCACAGAGAGCACCTCCATACTCACTCCTCTACCAGAGCACCTCCATCTTCACTTTTCTAAGAGAGCACCTCCATACTCACTCCTCACAGAGAGCACCTCCATCCTCACTCCTCACAGAGAGCACCTCCATACTCACTCCTCACAGAGAGCACCTCCATCCTCACTCCTCACAGAGAGCACCTCCATACTCACTCCTCTAACAGAGCACCTCCATACTCACTCCTCTAACAGAGCACCTCCATACTCACTCCTCACAAGAGAGCACCTCCATACTCACTTCTCTACCAGAGCACCTCCATCCTCACTCCTCTAAGAGAGTACCTCCATCCTCACTCCTCACAGAGAGCACCTCCATACTCACTCCTCTACCAGAGCACCTCCACACTGTGTGTGTGTTTATTATACTGCAGTGTCCTCCCATCTCCCATTCTCCACTTTCACACAATTATCTCTTGTACCTTTACCCTTTGTTATTTTATTAGTCTATTTACAGTTTTTTTTTTTTTTGTTGTGATATGCATTTTTTTCTCCAGGTCTAACAAAGAGAACGCAGTTTCTCCAGTTTGGTTTGTTTGCTGTTTTTATTCTCGATTTTTATTTGGTGAAACTGGGCACTGCGGCAGTCTCACACGTGACATTCATCACCGTGTTTGACCTGTCAGGCGGACAGCATCGAACGTCACGTCTACGTCTGCCTCTTGCACACAGGAACGCACACGCTCTCCCTCACCTGCAGCCACGCCCGCCGAGACGAGGTCTGGGTGGGTGGGGAGGTGCGGGGGATGGGGTTTCAGAGAAGGTTCTGAAACGAAATGGCTGCTCCCCGCGAGCCTGCACCGGGGCTTTAATTAGAGAGCGGCGGATTGATGCTGAAGAGGTGCAGGCTGGGTAATGGGGAGGGGTTTTGTTAACCTGTGTGCAGTCAGTAAGCACAGCGGACTGCTCTGCCCCAGTCGGGCGGTGAATGATTGCTAATCAAACACAGAATTGAGAGGAGAACAGAGTGAGCACTGTAAACAGCCTGGACAGGGCTCTTTAATTTCACCATCTCCGGGGAATTGGTTTCACCGTCCAGCCGAGTGTGTGTCTCTCACCACACGCACACACACACACAGCAGTCAGTCAGTCGTCTTCAGGACAGTAATTTGATTTGGTGCGCTTGTGTGTGTGTGCGTGCTTTTGTGTTTATGTGTACATGTGTGTGCCTGTACATGTTTGGGTCTGTGTGCATACATACCTGTATGTGTGTATGCATAAGAAGACATATATGTATGTGGGCAGTTGTACGCCCACGTGCCGTATGCGTGTTTCTGCATTAATAAGTGAGATTTTTTTTTTCCTTTTGAAAAGAATGTGAGATCTCAGTACTCCGAGCGCACCGTCAGCAGCGGTAAGCAGAGGGAAACGGTCATTTCACAACGCCGCACAGAATCGGCACGCAGCGGTCAAGATGGCCGCCATGGGCGGCGTGCTCTATTAATACCGCCGAAATCACTGCAATTTTCGCCCATTTATTTCAATTTCTGCCGCTCGTATGAAACGGCAGCGTGTGCTGCTGAAGCTGATGACTGGCAGGACGGGGGTTAATAAAAGCCGGCGTCCCTCTGGGACCAGCGCTGAGCCCGACTGCCCTTCTGACAGCGAGATAAAGCGGCCGTCCAATTAGAACAATACGTGCTCATACATCTCACCCAATGTCTTCACTCTTTTACCTCAGATATGCTTTTATATTTGTATATTTGATTTATAAATATGTATGCTAATGTACCTATGTGGACACGAGGGTGTGTGTGCATGTTTACTGTACACCATATATGTATTGATTTTGTATTTCCGCACATCTGCTTCCTGTTTTGATCACATAAATATGGTTAGGGTAGTCTTCCTGAGAAGGGTGGAGCGGTATGCAGATGTTTGTATGTAGCATAGAGTACTTGTGTGTGTGCTGTTATGCCTGTGTGTAGTGCACAGTACTTGTGTGTGCTGTTATGCGTGTGTGCAGTGTACGGCACTGTGTGTTGCATGTTTATTGTGTGTGTGTGTGTTGGGGTCCGTGGTGTTTGTTATTGCCATCACTTGACTCAGGCCATAAGGCGAGATCTACACTCGCTTAATTCACAACCCCCCCCCACCCTGCCCACCAAGTACTAGTCCCCTTTTCTATTTAAGAAAAGTGTTTTTTTTCTCTCTATCTCCCTCCCTCTCTTCTTTTCTCTCTCTTCTTTTTTTTTTTTGGAGTGCATTAAAATTAAATTCGCTCTTGTTGTTGCGAAAAAGAGGCACGCGTTAAAAAATAATTGGATGTTGGAGAGAACAAAGGGCCGGCCGAGCGGCCCGGAGAGGCGTTAATATGGAGCCGGCCGCATTGTTCTGCTGTCTGCAGTCATCTTCCCTGCCAGACACTCAGCGCCGGATAAGTCAGTTTTAATGTCTGATAATCAAGGTGAATTTTCAAAAAGCTGCCATTTTCAAATGATGGTGTATATATTATGTGGGAGATGGAGTCCGGGAGGGGAGGGGAGGGTAGGAGAGGGGAGGGGGAGCCCTCCCGGGTGAACGGACGTCGGCTCGGCGCGCTTGCACAGTGAAAGAGAGACACCCAATGGTCGAGGGCGGTACTGCAGGCTGGATTAAATTTTTTTCTTTCCAGCCACCCGCAGGGATGCCGGAGGGATGGTGGGTTGTCAGCGGGAGCGCGGTTCACGTGGCACGATGGCGTGTAATTCGCTTTGTCTGCGACCGTACTGGGGGATGCGGTGTACCCGCAGTTTGACCGGGCACGAACGGTCAACACGTTTCGTATTCTGCGAGACGGTGTTTCGGGGGAAGCAGGGTTTCTGTTTCAGTAACTCAGACATCAACCTCTGACGCTCAGGCCAGATACAGAGGCGGGAAAACAGAGAGGAAAATATATATTCAGAGATAAGACTGTGAATATTAGGTCTGCTGTCTCTCTGTCCCACACACAAACACACACACACACACACACATTGTTTCTCATGCACACACACACACACTGTAATGCCGCAGAAAAGCACAGGTTGAGGTTTGAGTGTATTGCACAGATGATGTTGGCGTGAGCTGAAATCAGAGTGCTAACATGGTGTGGAGCAGAGTCCCTCCATAGGCTGTAAAGCCTGGTTATTTCTCCTCACATATACACACGTACACACACGCAAACATACATACACACACACAATCAGACACACACACAAACAAACACGCACACACACAGTATTACATGTATTTGGGTCCTCACAAAGCATTCCCATAACGTGTGGTGCATTGTGAGCACTGTAAGGTGGCCATTGTAAAACATGCTGGGACGGGTTTGCGTATGTCACACACTCTTATGTAGTAGATGCGATTGCTTTACTGGGATCTGTGAATGGGAATGTATCATGGTGGTTGGACCTCAGGAAGCCTATGCTTGGATTGTAATTATTATTTTTCAGTTAAAATAGATTCACTGCACAAAAGATAGCATGTACATCAGAGTCCAGAGGCTAATGTTGGTGTTATGGGTGCAAAACCAGGGCTGAATACACACATGAAGAGGGCGGAGCATCTGTTTGGAACACCACTGATGATCCCGCCCCTTTTAAAGCATGTGTCAGATCACAGGACTATGTGGCCAAATGTCCTAATATGGGGACACTCTCGACCACCTGCACCCCACTCCTGTGCCCCACACCGCCTGCCCCGCCCATAACCGATCCTCACCCCCACAATCCAGGGTCAGATCTCACCAGGGTGAAGGGCACCCAGAGTTACAATATGAAAGAAATTAGCATTATCTTATTACTAAAGGTGGATTGATAGATGGATTTAGAGATTAAATGGGTATAATATTTGGAGATTGGAATTCATAAGCTATGTGGAAAAAATCTAATGGTATTTGAAAATTACACTGGCAGGGAGCCGGTGACTCACATCGACAAACACTTGGTGCTCGTACCTCTACCCAAACATCCCCCCCCCCCCCTATTTAACATTTGAGAGTTTTGGAGAGCAACCATGGGTGTCCTTAAATGGATTCATTCCACAGAGGTCACAGATGTGTTACCAGCTCATAGCTCCTGCTAGATTCACTGCAGTCACACAACAGCAATTTTATGTGAGTTTAGCGCTCGTACCAGCAAGGGCGTGAAGTCCACATTCGTTGGTCATTGATTGTTTAAGCTCTGGGGTTTGTTTTCTGTCTTCAGAGGAAGGTCTTAATGTGCAAGGAAATGAAAACAGGCTCTCTTTTCATTTTGCCAGGAAGCTGTGCTGCGCTGGGCCCTTTGAAATGAATTTCCCTCCGTCCAGCGTGCAAGAGAGACACTTTTCAGAGCGCGCAGAGACCAAACGTAAATCTCTTTGAACGTAACATTTACACATTTATATCTGGCGGGGTGGGGGGGTTGATTTTGAGGTGCCAGTGCTCTGGAACTTGAGAGAGCTAGAAAAGTGTGGGTGACTGGATGGTGAGTGTGAGTGTGAAAGAATGTCCTTGATTTGCTTTTTTTAAAATTAATATTTTCCTTGTACAAGTGTTGAAACTCCAGTAGTCCTCTGTTGCTGTTTAAGAAGACAATATTGTTTCTCTTTCACCGAGTGAATTTTGAAATGGTTTCTCTGAGGACAGCTCTCCGAGCGGTTTCTCTGTCCAGACCCGCGAAGCAATTCGTTTCTGCTCAAGACGTAAATCTTGTCCCGTGTGTGGACTGTTGCTTTGACTCTAATGACGTCGGTTTTATTTTTGACTTTTGTAAAGCGTTATTATAATGATGGGCTATCGTTATGGTTTTGTTACGTGTGGTGTTTTCTTGTGGCTGGGTAATGCAATCGACTGCTTATCTGCGGCTGTGCTATGATTTTATCGTTGGCTCCCTTTCATTAATGCCGCTACGGTGGTACAGAATCGCGGTGAGAGGCCTGCATGATATCCCAGTGCGGAGTTTGTCGGGTAGAGGTAGGGGAGATTGATTGGGGATCATTTGTCCCTAATATAGACAGGTGCTTCATGTATGCAGGTCTTGCTCAGGTGATGCTGGTCTGCTCTTTTAGACCCCTCTGTCTCGTATTCAGTGGCTGTGTTCGACAGTGCTGCACGTTCTCTGTGCACCTTTACCTGTGTGTGAGTCACAGGTGTCTGCGCACCTATTCCATTAGTACCTGTCTGTTTACCTGTACCTTCATTTCCTCCTCCCCCCCATTCGGGCACCCCAGGGATTGCTTATGGGATTAATGATGGGGAGATGGGGTATGAGTCGGGCTGGGGTTAGATCTGTATCCAACTGGCTCATAGTGTTTTGAGACCCTGCAAGGAACCCACAGCCCACTCTGGGTTGGACTCTGCCAACAGCACACATCTGTATTCAAAAGGCTTTGCGTGGGATAAGGTCAAGGGTCACACTGTGCAGTTAGCTATGACCTTTAACCTTAGAACAGGATCTTCATTTCTCACCCTCGTATTTTATTAACGCTGACCTTTGCCAGGATTTCTGTTTATTCTTAAACAGAAATAGGTTTTTTTCCCCAGTTTACTGTGTGCGCATTAAGTGGCAAAATTATTTTTATTATTATTTTTTTTACTTTCCATAACATTAAGCAGCTCTGTACCGCTGATAAAGTGCAGGTCTGTAAACATCTCAGATAATGGCTCTTTCATGAGTGCTCGCTGATTTATCGTTTCACATTTATTATTTTACTTGAGAGGAGTTTCCACGGCGATAGGAGCTTTTATTTTGTCATTCAGTGTTTGAAGGTCACAGTGTTAATGTTATTCTCAGTATGAGGGCTGATTCACTTTCAGAACAGCTTTTTGTCCACACTTACTTGGCCTTGTATGGCTTCGGTCTTATCCAGTTGCCATTGGACTTTTATGCTAGCCAGTACTGTTGTTGCCTTTTGCCAAATATAACATTCGCTGTTTTATTGAAATGCTCGCTATGGTGATGTGTAAGTGTAAGCCTGGCTTCCCTGATTGGTTGCCGTTTGTTTTTAAAACTGTATTGATTACGATTTTGAAGCCAACTGATTATTATGTTTTGCTTATCAACATATTTTTCTGTCAGATGTGGATTAATCTATGGGTGTAAGAGCTAATGGAATGACATAGCCTAAGAGAGCATGCATATAGTCCATAGACAAATACATATGTGGGCATTATAATGCTACGGACATTAGAGGCTATGCTACGTTAGTAGCCTTCATAACAGTCCCTAATGACATGTAGAACAGGTAAATACTATAATAACTCTTACTGAGTGATGCTTCTGTCATGTATCTGTGTTGTAGAGCCCAGCAGGGACTGGACCTGATCACACTCCCAAGTGTCAGTTAAAATATGTGAATACAAAAAATCTCGCATTGAGTCGAGCTGATCGCACCACAAATATGCCTATAGAAATGATGAAGTCAAATGGTAACGATGGCTAGCCTTGGGATCTCTTTCAGAGTGTTTTTTGTAGTCAGCATTCCAACAGTAAAGTATTCGTCTTTAACCAATCAGTGCATTTATTCTTATGACTTTGTGTCTGACCAGGGCCTGTACACTCTCTAATACACACAGACACACACACACACACACACACACACACTGGGAGCATGAATAGACGCAGTGTGACACACAAGTCCAGGTGGGATGGGTGCTGTTGAATGACCTCGTTTTATCCAGGTAAACTGGAAGTCCAAACATTTACATTGGCATAATTAGCCTGGTTACAATATGATTACTTACATCATTGTAACTACTTCAGAAATATGTGGACAGTCATTAAGGCCTGTAAGTTATGAAATTCTGAAATGGGATATTTTATGCTCTAATATTATTCATATTACAGATATTCGTGCATCGATACACACAATAGAAATTTTGTCTGCACATATATAACAAAAGTGGGCTTATTTTTTTAGCATCCTTTTATTCCTTGTGCCTTTAATTACATTCTGTTCCTCTCTCTTTGTCTCTCTTTTTCTCATCCTCTCTGTCCCTCTCCCTATCTCTTTCTTTCTCTCTCTCTTTCTCTCTCTTCCTATCTCTCCGCTCCTCTTTGTATCCTTAAAATATTCTGCGCATCCCACTGCAGTTCCGCATGACAGACAGCTCTAATATAATCTGTGTGTCTGAATTCTAATTTGTAGCGTCAGGATAAAATAAATAGTCTGCAGTTCATTACAGGGAGCGGCTCTCGGGCTCCTGGCTCATGATTTATGGAGTGAGCGCCGGCATTCTGCAACACATTTTTCTTCATTTACCTTTCAATTAATTTTCCTGGAAACGTCTTAATGATGTCAGAGGTGCGTGTTAATGAGAATGAGGGCGGGGCCCAGACAGCGACGCCGGTGGCACAGGGCTGATGGGTGGGAAGGGGGGGGGGGGGGCACTGGAATTGACAAGGGGTAAAATCACAACAGTCATCCGAACTCGCAAACACACACACACACACACACACACACACACACACACACACACACACACACACACACTTTCCTCCCCTGTCCAATTCAGGCCAGGTGTAGTGCACCGTTTGTCTTGTGTGACTCTGCTTGGATGACTATAGGTGCCCATACTATAGGAGTATGTGGGGGGGGGGGATTTGCCTTACCCTCTTTCGTACGGCGAGCACCTCTGTTGACCAGTTGGCGAACCGGTTGACCACTTGTCCATTCATTTTCTATGAAGCTGAGCGAGGTTTGTCTGCGGTTTATCTTTTTGTGGGTGTCGCACGGCAACAGCCAATCAGAGTTCCGTGCTTCCTCGTTTCCCAACCGATATGATACCATTTAATTTATAATGTTCTGCCCCAACGGCGTATTTTCAAATAAAAAAGGTTTTGCTCAGTTTACCATTTTGGGGTTTCAACTGATTCTAATAAAACAGTCTCATATTTCATCATTTGTATATGTTGTTTGCAAATTCAGATTGTATCTATCTGTCTAGCTAGCTAGTGATCGATCTTATCTTTCTCGCTATCTAGCTATCTATTTCGCTAGCTGGCTAGTGATCTACCTATCTATCTAATGCACATGCACACACTCAAAAACACACACACACACACACACACACACACACACACACACATGCACACACTCAAAGACACACACTCACACGTAGGCACACGCTCAAAGCCACGCATGCACACTGACACACACTTACACTCTCTCTCACACACACACACGCACACATCGCTCAATGACCCTCCTTTCCATTGTTACTTTTTCTTCCCTTTCAGAAGCAGACCCAACATTACTCCACTATCCCTGTCTGATTGTGGTCTCTTTTTTTGAAAGAGGAAAAAGCGCAGAATGATTTCACCCCCCCCCCCCCTTCATTGATACGCAGGTCATTATGCGCCCGGGTCTCATTTTAATCTCCTGCTGAGATTTCACAAAAGGTTTTAACTAGTCGGCAGAGCAGGGGGCAGCGGCGTGCCGATCGATAGCGGTGGTCAGGATTGAGAGCCTGGCGTTGCCTTAATGGACCCTGCAGGTCCCCCCATAAAGCACCTCAGCGTTCATGCCCACGGCTCCATAAATTAGTGTACCCCTCCCACCAACCACCCCAAGACATGCCTTCAGCCAGTTAACCCCTTACCATGAGTTTCCCTCCCCACTGCGCCACTCTTACTCCACCACTATCCTGGGACAGGAAGTGCTCATGAGTCCTGTGTGTGTGTGTGTGTGTGTGTTTGTCATTCTGTGAGTGTGTGTGTGTGTGCGTGGAATACAGCATGGGTTTGTGTTTAATACAATATAAGCCTTCAGGTATAGGTGCTGTATTGGGTCAGGCTGCAGGGTACAGCATTGTGCTATGGGGAGAGTCTATTTTCTGTCTCTTACTCTGTCTCTATGGGGAGAGACAGTCTACTCTCTGTCTCTATGAGAAGAGACAGTCTACTCTATGGGGAGACAGTCTACTCTCTGTCTCTATGAGAAGAGACAGTCTACTCTATGAGAAGAGACAGTCTACTCTCTGTTTTTATGGGAAGAAACAGTCTACTCTGTCTATGGGGAGAGACCGTCTACTCTGTCTCTATGGAGAGAGACAGTCTACTCTCAAGGACGCAGGGAAAACATGGAGAGAGAAAGACTAAGAGTTCTCTCTGTCTCATATCTGTGAGAGTGTGCTTTCGCCATGCTGTGTGTGTCGTAGAGTGTGTGTTTGCGCGCGGATATCAACCAGTTTCAACTGCCGTTGCATTCGCCCGCTCACCCCTGCTGCCTGGAACCTCATTTCTCCATCCTGCTTCCCTCGCTTCCAAGTGAAAGAGTGAGAGAGAAGGAAAGCATAATTACTTATTTTCAGGAATGCAGCAAATGACTCTAATTCCAAACGGTTAACAAGATTTTGCTCTTTAATAGGGCCGAATCCGTGTGACAGCAAATTGCTTTCCCATCTGAGGCCTTAATGGCTTTTCATACTTTGCACTTCCAATAAGCAGTAAAGTGGGAAATTAATATTGCACACCGTGTTATGATGCAAATGGTGGAGGGACACGGTAGCAGAACCTCCGTGCACAAACCTCTGATTAGATCCGTAATTGCTTCGGTAGCAACGCTTTTTTTCTCTCTTGTACTTCTTCCTCTATTTTTGTTCAAACTTATTTATACATTTATTTCATATATGTAGTTTAATTTCTGCCGTTTTGCCTGTTTGCGGGGACGAGGCAGTAATTATTATTTTTTTTGCCGGAGAGTGTTGTTTAATCAAAGGCGGTCGTTTGTGATTTGGAGTTTGCCGGAACCTGATTAGCGATGGCGGTTCTGTAGCGCGGCTCGGCGCACTGCGCGACCCTGCCGACGCGCCGACCGTGTCCGATTTGGACGGCGTTTAGGTAGTGAGCTGCGTGTAGCACAGAACCAGGGGGGCACAACTCCACCCCTTGGGGGCGGGAGGGGGTGTGTATGGTGCTTTCATGGTGTGCTTTAAGTGCGTAATTTAAGGAGTTGCTGGTTGGCTAACGAGTCCACACATCTTTTTCCCAATGTCTAAATTGTCTGCTGATTAAAGGAAACCATAGAAACCTGCAGACACTAGAGCCCTCCAGGACTCTATGCAATATAGCGCTCTTCTCAGCTGTCCATTGTCATTTGGTAATCAGTACAAAGTCACATGTAGAGAAAGCAGTGTGTGTGTGTGTGTGTGTGTGTGTGTGTGTGTGTGTGTGTGTGTGTGTGTGTGCATTTGCATGTGTGAATGATTACAGTAGGGTAAAGTGCCGATGGTTATTGAGACATTGATGAGTTTATAAAAACGCAGCAGTCTCAGGGCTTTGGCTCTTCCCCAGAATGGCTTGGACCTTCCCTCCTGCTGGTGACTAGATAACCTCAGTTTCTGAGAATTACAGAAGAGCACGTAATTTACTACAGGCCAGGATTCTCTAAATCCGTTAAACGTGGCTTTGCGGGACGATGCTGTCGGAACCGACGGGAAACGCAGTCTTATCTAATGTACACACTGAGAAAGCATATAATGGCGGTCATAAAAATTTCTTAGCGGATATTATGTTCACGGCGGACGTGCTGCGCGGTATGATTGAGGTTTTTTTTTACTCTGGTAGCGAATTGGCCGTTAGTTTGCAGGGAGTTCTGGTTCAGACTCACTGTGTGTCACTCTCCTCCGCGGGAATGAATGCGTTCATTACATCGCTGATAGCCATGAAATATTCAGCACGGAACAGCACCCTTTGGGGGGGGGGCGGGGGTGGCTGTGGCTCGTTCTGCCATCTGACCGGTTTAATCCGGATTGGTACACGTGTCCGACGGGGCGCGGAGCCTCATGTCACTGGCTGGAGGATGTGAGTCAGTCTCCATGAGGGGCGGGGGGGATCTACATCACATCCCGCCATCTCCACCGGTGATTGAACGCTTTTTTGGCAAGTCCCCTGGGGTGTTGATGTCCTGGGGTGTTTTAAATGCAGATTATACCACTGGGCCATAAATATGCCTGAGGTGACCTCCTCCCCTCTCCCTTCCAGTCTCAGTACAGAGTAGAGCAGCACAGCTACCCCTCCGCCTTCCTCAGCCAGAGGCCCCATGACAGGGCTGAACAGGCAGGCCCTATGGCAGAGCTGTACAGGGAGGCCCCATGACAGGGCTCCACAGGGAAGCCCCATGGTAGAGCTGCACAGGGAGGCCCCATGGTAGAGCTGCACAGGGAGGCCCCATGGCAGAGCTGCACAGGGAGGCCTCTAACACTGGGTCAGATATTCAAACGAATGGAAGACGAAGGACCTTAACTCCACGGAGCCCCCAGAAAGGGGGGGCGGTCCCATGACGTTTCCCGGTTCCCTACGTCAGCCGTGTCTCCATGACAACCGCCCGTTTCTTTCCGACGGCGCCTTCCCTGTCTCACCTGCCGCTTCAGTAATTGGTGGCACAATTTTCCACTGTATTTTATTTATTTTTTTAAAGAAAATTAAACATGATGTCTTTGAGCCAAGCTGACAGACATCCAGGCAGAAATAAAATAATATATTAGGGAATGTAGCATCGCAACCAGTCAGTTACAAATGCTCCAGCTTCTGTATACTTCTGCGTGTCTAGATATTGTTATATTGGGACAGAGTACCGTTTGGCTGAGAAGGTAACCCAGAATAGACATACTGTGGTGTGCAGTTCACATCTCGCTAACACACTCCTGCTCTATGTGGTGAAGCACCCCTTAGTCTAAACTCAACACTGTTACACTTTCCACTTGTTTGGGTGTCCAATGGGGGAGGATGGGGGGCGGGCGAGGATGGGGGGCGGGCGATGTACAATTTGCCGTAACATCATTCTTGGAGGGAGGGGTTCATTCACTCCTTTGGTCAGTCAGGATCCTGCAGTTTACCTGTGTCCTTGCCTATGGCCTACCTGTGGCTTACCTGTGCCAGCTGCTGGTAAAATGTAGCTCGTTTTGTGGATTACGGAATGATGCGAAGCGGCAACGTCCACCTGGAAGGGCAAACCCTCTTGTGCGTCTTCTCCACAATTTATAAGACGTAACGGCAGTGGTGCGGGCCTGCAGATATGACTGGGCACTCTACATTATGACAAATCACATCATGAAAATACAGTTATGCCGTGCTGCTATGGAAACCACTTTCAGTGGTTTATGTCAGGTTAGAAAAGTGAATTGCTACATTGGGTAAGTCCAGCTCATTGGCTGTGTGAGCGGATGTGACCAGCAGGCTATGCACAGAGACTGAGGAATTTATAATTGAGGCATTTAGTAGACTGCTTTAGCCAGGGAGACTTACTGCAGGTGCATTTAGCATGGCTAAAGAAATACAGCACTAGAACTGGAGATCAATAAGAGCTACAGTCACATTCTTGCTTTCCTGGGGAAGGTCGTTCCACAGCCGGGGGGATGAGTATAGGGAAGGCCCAGACGTTGGCGCCATTGTAGTCGTTCTGTTCTCACCCTACATACCCAGGGCAGCCGACCAGCTCTTACCTGTGTGCAGGGCGGGGGGTGTGTGTGTGTGTGTGTGTGTGTGTGTGTGTGTGTTAAACTGAGCCCTTGGCCCTGGGTCGCCACGGCAACATCTCAGCCTCACTCTGAAACGAGCGTGGACCTCAGGTTCCGTCCCTGAGCCGCTTAACACGAGGACCACCTTAGAAATGCGCGTTTTGAGTAACGCTTCTGTATGCGGCCCGTACAAGTGTGTGCTGTAACTCACACTGAAGTCCAAGCCCGTCCAATCTAGGGTAGGCCCCGTTCGAAGCTGCTGTTGCTGGAGATCTGCCGTGGCGCTGTGCGTGGTTGGGGTGTGTCTCAGTTTTAGGGGTCCTGCCTGGGAATGGGACAGGGGTAAGGTATATTTTCCGCTAAGGTATTTCTACATGATGTAGATCTGTGATACATAAGCATGCCTGTTTCTCTTATCTTATGTGTTAGCTTCTTTTATGTACCCCTCAGCCAAAATGTCATATTAATTTATTGCCTTCATAATTCACTTTCTGTGCTCTTTAATGCATAATTGCTACCTTCCTCAGTTGAAATAATTTTGTGTTGTATTGTGGAAAATGTGTAGAACTGGGATTACATTGAAGTGGTTCAAGGAGTGTTTTTAAAAAATCTGTTTTCTTTTTTTAAAAAGTGTTTAAAAAGACAACAAACGCCCTGGCTTCACCGCGCGTTTCATAAAGGCGGGGTGTGAAAACAGAAATTCATCTTGCTCTTGATGGCTTTATAAAATGAAAACAAGCGCATGTGGGCCTTGCTGGATTTATACGCGCGCTACGGGGGGACTGTCAGTACAGTTAATTGATTTGGCCGTATTTGTCAGGAAAGAGTGAGCGTCAAACCCCGGCCTGCATTATTAAAACCAATACCACCGCGGTTTGAACAAGTCCTCCGCCGTGAATCAAAGTCTGACACGGGGCGATGATGTATGGATATATTATTCAGAGCGTCGCACAGGGGCCCGTTTCCATGGTCCCTCCAAAACCACCCTGCACAGCGCCAGTCCCCTCAGGCACACCTCTGTTTCCACAGTAAAGCCTCTCTCACCATAGTCCAGTGCATCTGCATATCTGCATATCACAGTCCTCTCTTACGCGTGAGCAGCTTCTGTCCAGCTGTTGGAACGTAAGCTCCTTCTGTAGCCTGCTTTCTCCTGAATATAATCATATAATCAAATCATATAGTCATATAATAATAAATAATAATAGCAACAGTACTTTCAAATTTCCGTGAGTTTTTGTGTTACTCATTTGTATAGGTCAATAATGAACATTTTAGTCCTTGTTCAGTCCCTGTACAAGAGAGTAAAACCCGGAACCCTTCCCAAATCCGGAATATGGACTAAAAGATCTGTTCCGGGTTTTAATCAGTGCAGTTATCCAGCTAACTCAGTAATCTTGCTTTGTCGTTTGACCTCCTGGTCCCGGCTACACACTGCACCTGTGTTTTGGGTGGGGTGGGATGTGGGATGCTCTGACTCACAGCAGCTGGGTGGGAATACACGTGCGCTGAATCTCTGAGCCTCTCTCCAGGTGTGAGTGCAGGTGAGAGGTAGCCCTGAGGACAACCTTACTCTGCTTTACGCCCTATAGACGGTGTTTCCTGAGTGAGGCCCTACATTTTCTGCAGCCTGACTGCGTCTAAATCAGTCCTGCAGCGGCAAGGCACTTTGAAGCACAAACCCGACAGAATTTACGTCGCTACCTGAGGGGTATAACTATATAACTGTCTTCCGTATAGTTATAACTTAGCTATAGCAACAACAAAAACAGCGTTAAAGGGATGGGTTTCCATATCAACCTGGACATACATGTGGGACAGCCTTTGTAGTCTAGCCTCCACTTGTATTAGTGCGGTCCATCTCTCAGACAGAGCACGCTCCACCCCCCCCCTCCAGCGACAGTACCCCCAGATTGAACCCTGCCGCACACCCCAATAATGTCCTCCATTTCACAAAGGAAACAAAGAAAAAAATAAACGAAACCAGTTCTCTTGATTTAAAAGAGGAGAAAGCACTTGTGGTAGCAGCAGAATGAATACTTAGACAAGGGTTTATAAGGCAGAGAGAGGGCCATGTTAGTGCCCCCCCATTGATATTTTCCATCGAGAAAATCGGGATGGGAGGGCGGGGGGTGGTGGGGGAGGGGGGGGGGTGCACACACAAAAAAGTAATGAGGGGGGGTGGCTTTATGATCATGTGTCTCCTTTAATTCCCTCTCTGTGAAAATGGGGCTTTTGATCAGTCGTAAGCAAGCAGGGGATGGGGGTTGGGGCTGACGTATCCTCGCCGTGCCATTTGTAAAGAAGAAGAGTTTTAATATTTAAAAGAATCCTATTACGGAAAAAAATAAGGCACTCATAAAGGGGCCCGGAAATACGTCTCCCTGCTCTAAATATTTAATGGCAGTTTGTACGCACAGCATCGCCATTTATATCGTCTCCATTTAGCAAAAAAAGACAGAAAAATGACAAGCGAACGAGTGCTTTTGTGAGTCTGGTCTCGTCAGAGCCGTGGTATTAGCCTGAAGCGGCTTCATTTCCCTATTCTGTTTCTCATGATAAATAAAGGCTTGATGGAGGCCTGGTGTGGAGAATGTGGTCATTAAGTCACTTTGGAAGCCATTAAACTGAGCTTGATATGGACCCAGTTACCAGTTCAGCCTATAGACCGTGTCCAAAATGGCACTTTGGACAACTGTGATTAAGTGAGACATACACACACAAATAAGCAACATATACAGTCTCTCACACGCAGAGTGATGTTTCTTCTTTCACCTGATGTTTTGTTACTTGTCATGTTTTGTCTTTGACTCTGAAGCAGGAGTGAGTAAAGATGGTGGAAATCCATTTCTGGAAGTCATGCCAACTGCTCCTGATTATTTCATTTAATAATCATTTCCACTTCCTCAGTGGGAAGAAATGTGCGGAGTCCAGCTGTGTAGCTGTGAGCCGTGAATGCAGGCCGTCAGCACTGTGAACACAGGCCAGTGCTTCTTCTCCTTGCTCCTGTGTCCAATGATGGATTGGCAGATTGGGGGAGGGCTGGAGACGGGGTAATTATACATGACTTTAAAGCACGCAGCGCTAATGGAGAGGAACAGGAATGTGGGACCCAACAGCGAGAGACATCTCAGCGTCATCGAGCGCCGGGTCACGTTTACACAGCCGATCCGAGCGCTATGCACGCATTCCTACCACTAATGTCAACAGACAAGGGCCTCTTTATGGGGTCTCTCTCTCTTCTAACGCTCCCTCTGACAATGTCTTCACTGTTTTCGGCCGTTCAACGTTCGACCGAGCCACGCCCTCCCGCGCTCCGCTCTTCCCTCGCCCGTGTTTTTATTGGGCCGAGGACTTTACCAGTGAGTTACCGAGGCAACGGCTTCCAACTGCCAATCGCCTGCAGAGAAGGTATTGCTAACCAAAAAATTATTAGTAGTGTTTTTTGATTTGGGGCGAGAGATGGGATATGAATCTGCCCCGCACGCTTGGGGTCCTCTGTGCCTAACCGTTGGGGCTGTGGCACTCTCGCTTGGGGTCCTCTGTGTCTAACCGTCGGGGCTGTGGCACTCGTCGGCGGTGGACGGAGTCGTGTGCTGACTGCAACTAGTTATTAACCTGTTCTTAAGGCCCTTGGTTGGGAGGGAATGTCTTGGACAAGCAGCTTCATTCTTTCCGCGCTGTGCTTTTAAATGGAGGTACGGTTTTTATTACCTCCATTTAAATGGAGATATTTATTATTAAGCTTTATATCACTGGGCTGTCTCTGTGTTGCATTTGGGAGTAACGATGGGCTGTTTCAGGCTGTGATCTTGGAACCAGAGGGTGGTGATTTTGGAGGACACAACACACACACACACGCTGCCTCCCTGCAACCCAGGTTGAGGCCCGGTCCCGGCGCGGCACGGTGCAGTGTAGGTATGTGTGTGTGTGGGTGGGTGTATCAGAGCCTGACTCCAGCAGTTGAAGCCCCTTCTCGATGGTCTCCCTTGGGCCCCCGCTGGAGCCTTCAGAATAGGTCTTTATTTACAGAACAGACCTAGGAAACAGCTGGTCAATCCATTTAGCCTAAGGCCACTGATTTGTTCCCATTTACTCCCAACAGCTGAAGAAAAGCCGGGGTATTTTTCCCTCTCTCTTTCCTATTGATCCAGCGCTTAGAAAATCTGCTCTGCTGTCTAAACACTATTGATCCGCCTTCGCTTCCACTGGCAGTTACCACAGCGCCGTATAACGGGGACTGGATGGACAAGTCGCTCCCGTTATTTTCACCCTTATTTTTCCCATGTGGAAAGAGAGGGGCGAGGGCAGGTGTGTGTGGCACCTGGGAGCTCCCTGCCAGTCTGTTTGCATCTGGCGCTGCCAGGAGGAGCAGGCAGAACGGCTACGTTAGGCTACGCCACGCCACACCGTGTCACCCCTCAATGAGCTGAGGACCCCCAATACACACACACACACACACACACACACACACATTCTTACACAGGCACGATGTAGGCACAGGCACACTCAGGAAAACACAGACACGCTGATCACCGCCTGTGTTGCATTCTGCTTGTACTTTTTCTCTGTGCTAAAGGGGTCTCCCCTGTCTAACCTGGTCCTGACCGCTGCCCCCCTCCCCCCCCAGCACATGATTAATGGGGTTGGGGGTCTCCATGAAGGGCCAAAGCGTGGAGGGCCACAGCCGGGCCCCTGAATGACGCTTGAGCGCCTAGGCGGTGAATCGCTCGCTTATCCACCAGCCAGTGGCCTGAATTAAACCCCGCCTCAGTCGCTTCTTCTGATCAATGTGCAACTCCCCTCAGATCATGTCAATATATTGCTGTCACTCATGATAATAATAATAATGGTACCATGCATTGTTATTAGATTAATTTGATTCTCACCCTTTTTTCCCCACTCCCTTTCTCTCTTCTTTTTGCTCACTCTTTTTTATTCTATATTTCTTTCTCACTATTTTCTTGTCTCCATTCTCCCCATCTCTCTTTCTCTCCCTCTCTCTCTCTCCCTCTTTTTTCTCTCTTGCTGTTCTTTTACCTTTAAAAATGTGAGCATCATAACCTGTTTATTGTGCACACCATGTTTTAGCACTCACGACAGATGCCATTGATCATCATGTAAAACATGAAAGTATTTTAAAAAATCTAATAAATCTTTCCACTCCATCTCTTTTCCTCTCTCTGTTTCTCTCTCTCCCTCCCTCCCCCTCTCTCCCCCCAGTTGCAGGAGAGGAGTGGGGAGTTGCATAAGCTCCAACAGACTCTTGAGGAGGTGCAGGTGCGGGAGAGGGAGCAGGGCAGAGACTACGCCTCCCTGCGGCTCCAGCTGAGCCGCGCCAGAGAGGAGCTCCACAGCGCCACCCACAGGGTAGGGCCTGGAAACGCAGCCTCCCTCTCCCCTCCACTGTGTTCAGCCCAGGGCAGGCAGACATGCGTGTGCACAAAGGCATTAGCCTTGCATTAGCCAACCTAAATGTTCATGTAATGACCTTGAAGTTGTATGCTAATGTGATATCTTTTACAGAATATCATTACCCCCATCATATTTCTTACTGCGTTAAGTGTAATTATTACGCTTATGGGCCAAATTATTATTTTGCTCCCTGGAGCCATTTTGTTCCCCTGTGAAACCTTTTTTTTTTTCCCTAATAAATGACACTTACTGATTTCCCCCGAACCAAAGAAATGTAACAGGCAGTCATAAAGACAAAGACACACACACACACACACGTACACACACACACACGTACACACACACACAATTTTAGCGCATCTGCTCGCGCTCCTGTAAAACACTCAATCTAAATTGCGTGT
Organism: Ilyophis sp. 1 JC-2022; assembly: GCA_022702515.1. Classification (NCBI taxonomy): domain Eukaryota; kingdom Metazoa; phylum Chordata; class Actinopteri; order Anguilliformes; family Synaphobranchidae; genus Ilyophis; species Ilyophis sp. 1 JC-2022. The sequence goes on along the minus strand of CM040400.1, from coordinate 50,027,199 downwards.
CTGCCTCCCAGCCAGCCTGTCATAGGCTGGATTAAGAAAAATGGACGCGCAGTCTGACACAAATTGGAAAATGAGTTTTGGTAAAGGGGCGCTGGTGTGAAAATGAGAGATATTAAAATTATGAATCAGTGTCTGGGAGAGGAGGCAGGGCCTAGGAGGCAGAGGCACTTCTCCAGTGGTCAGAACAGAGCGCAGGCCACTCTCTTTCTCTTTCTCTCTTTCTTGCATCTGTGTGTGTGTGTGTGTGTGTGTGTGTGTGTGTGTGTGTGTGTGTGTGTGTGTGTGTGTGTGTGTGTGTGAGTGAGTGAGTGTTTGTGCGTGTGTGTATGTGTGTGTTTTTTTTAGTCTTCCTCTTCTGTTTGCTAATGGGTCATTTGTGAGGTGTGTTGCATTACTCAGAGGTGTCTGTGGACACTTATCAGCACCTAACCCTGTGTGTGTGTGCGTGTGTGTGTGCATCTGCTTTACTGTGTGTGTGTGTGTGTGTGTGTGTGTGTGTGTGTGTGAGCGTGAGCGTGTGTGTGTTTGTGCGCGTTTGTGTGTGTGTGTGTGTGTGTGTGGTATCTGCAGCAGGACCATGCGGTACAGGAACAGGGGGAGGAAAGGCGGAGGATGGAGGAGCTGTGTGAGAAGCTACAGGGGGAGGTGGGCCGACTGCAGGAACAGCTGGAGACAGAAAGAGCAGTGATACAGACAGAGGTCAGCCCCCCTGCTCTACTGACTGTACCTGTAACAACATACACACACACGCACACACATACACTCACATACACACACACATACACTCACATACACACACACATATACACACATCTGTGCTATTATTACACTCTCCACTGACCGTACCTGTAACCACACACACAAACACTCACACAAGCACACACATACACACACACCCGTACTATCATTACACTCTCCACTGACCATACCTGCAACTATACACACACATACACACACAAACATCTTTATACTACCATCACTCTATCCACTGTACCTGCACATACACACACTCATGTACACACAGACACACACATAACTGTTATCACTCTTAACTATCCGTTCTACACGCACACTCAAGCAGCACGAGCTTTCCCACATCTCTCACGTAGAGACAGTAGCAGAAATAGGGAGCCGTGCTGTGGCCCTCACTGTGCTCTGCGGCCCTCACTGTGCTCTGCGGCCCTCACTGTGCTCTGCGGCCCTCACTGTGCTCTGCGGCCCTCACTGTGCTCTGCGGCGCGGGGCGGCTTGCGGGAAACTAAGCTTTTTTAACTGGGAGCTGGGCCGAGGTCACCCCCCCGGCTTACATTCCGCCTGTTTCCGGAAACGAGCCTTTTCATCGTCCCACAAAAGAGCCACTTTTCAAGCTTTTCCCTCAGGACTCGGATGTTCGCTCGCACATCGGTTACAAAACAAAACGTAGGGTCAAGTGGCCACATCGAGAAGGCCACTCCAAGATAGCCCCTTTCCAAATGAGAGCAGTGGCAACCCTGACCCCTCATAGCGTGGCTAACTGTAGCAGCGCCTCCACCGTCATTTTAAGAGACTTTTGTGGAGCTCTGGTCTTCAAAGAAGCAATATTTACAGGAAGAGGTTTGGCTCCAATTCAACATTAGAACCACGGTTTCGGTAGTCACACTTCATCTGCGGCCATACAAACAAATGTGCTTTTGCTTTTGTTTCAAAATATTCAACCTTTTTTTATTTTTTTATTTTTTTAGCTAATCTTTCTTATCGATCTGTCCCACTACACAATGAACAACAACAATAACAACAAAAATAATAATAATTATCGTCATCATCATCGTCAACATGGATTTATGTGGGGATCTCTTGGGTATGGGGTAAAAGTTATTCTTTTTTAGAGCTTCATTATTTTTAGATTTATATATCCCAGTATAATATAGAGCCAGGAGAGGTGCAGAGTTATATTGCACATCTTTGGGCCACTTCAGTGTAACTTCATTGCAGCACTGAGGGTTATGTGGGTATGAGCGGTATATTTCTCCCCCTCTAACCTTTCAGAGCCCGTGTCTTAATTGACACAGTGGTGAATGTCAGCTCCCCTGCTGTGCTTTTTACCAATAAAGCACCAGCTCAAGATCCTGTCTCAGTGTCCCACAGCAATGAAGCTGCGCTCCCACACACACACACATATGCATGTACGCGTACACACGCACACGCATGCCCGCACGCGTACACATACACACACACACACACAGATGCACGTACGCACACACACGCATGCCCGCACGCGTACACACACACACACACACACACACACACATATGCACGTACGCGTACACACGCACACACACGCATGCCCGCACGCGTACACACATACACACACACACACACACACACACATGTGGACACGCACTCGTGCACCCCCCCACACACACACACACACACATCACCTCTCCCAATGTCCCCAGCTAGCCTCCCTGTCTGCATTTAATCTCTGCCACAATTTTTGGACGGTTCCTTTTTTAATATTGAAATATTTTCAAGGATATTCCCCAAGAGGGATTATCTCTTAAAATGAGAGGGGGAGAAAATGAAGAGGTAAAGCAGTTTGATTAGAGTTTTAGATGCTTGCTGTTAACTTTCCTGAGAGGTTTTAGGGAGAAGGGGAGATAACTTGTGAAGTTGTGGGTGTAGACCAGCTTATCACAGCTCAAGCTAAGGCCAGAAGACAACATCCAGAGTTCTTGTCTTATTTTTTTCCCATCCTCCCATTTCTCTATTTCTTTCTCTCTCTCTCTCTCTCTTTCTCTCTATAGAGGTGTCAGAAGGACAAGGAGGTAGAGAGGTTGAGAGAACATCAGGAGCAGATGAAAGACGAGGTCATCGCTGCAGAGCACAAGGTCCTCTCCACAGTGTCATTACCCATAATGCCTTTTGTTGAACAGCTTGAGTAGCCTCGTTGGCACCCTGTTGAGAGCCTACATCCGTACAGGCCTGTTTGTGTGTGTGTGTGAGAGAGTCAGACATGGCTCTGATGCAGACTCTAACCAGGGGAACAGCCAGGCGACTGCAGGGTAGACCAGCGTTCCTGCTCTAATGAGCGGCCGGGTCAGAATCCGCGCCGGCTGGATGTCCAATTAAAAAAGGGCCTCACCAGACCAATCACAGCCCAGAGAGGTGCAGGGCTGAGGGCAGGGGCAGGGGCGGGGCCAAGGGCACTCCCCCACAGGGCCATAACGAGGAACAAGCGCGCTCCACGACGAAAGACATTTCAGGCGCTTTATAGGCTCTCCGAAAAGACCTCTGCGCAAGGTGGCTAACCTTGAGCGAACAGCGACAGTGTTTTTACAGCGCGAGCGATGTGTGCTCTGGGACCGCAGCGAAGCAGGAGCTTCAGAAGAGCCGCCCGCCAGCACTTATCACCGAGTGGCCTCCGTTAGCTCACACTCTGCTCCGGCTCACAATAACTGCCACTTTACACCACTAATGAGAAATATGATCATCGTAAAAATAATGATAATTATACAGTAATAAGTGCAGTGGTCCCCCTCTGAAGCCCTTATGCATGTATTTGGCATTTTGTACAATTGTACAATTAAAAAATTCTGTATGTCACATAAAACAGATGTGACAACACATAACGTGTCATTTTTCAACATGTCTGTTAAGGTGTTATGGACAACACATTTTCTGTTACTTTTCAACGCAGTCTGTGTTAAAAGTCTCCCTTTTTAACACACAAATTGTGTAATTTGACAGAAAATCTGTTGAAACTATAATACAAGTAGTAACTTTGGCACACAATGTGTTGAAAGTTCAAAGTCTCAGGTGTATAGCAGTAGTTCTGTTAGAGCTAGATATTTATTTGATTTTGTTACATTTTCTTTTTCATAAATGTATTAAAATCTGAAATATATAAGTCTGGCAGAGAACATCTTGAATGAATAATACTAATAATAAAAATAATGTCCATTCTCCGAAAACAAAATTTACAAGTACTGATTGCAAGTCTGAACACAACATAAGTACATAAGTATACTTAAAAGCCCATCTAGTCTCATCAATTACCTGCAGACACGAGAATACACAGCACTGTGAACCCTAAGGCCTAGACTTTATCACCTCACAGATCTCTGCTTGTACTGCATGACCTCGCTAGATGTTCAACTCTGGTCTTACCATGTGACCGTCGGTGAAAGTGTGATATCAATTGTGTGGTAGTAGGATGAAACCCAGCTGAGTTGCTATGGAAATTATATGAGGATTTGACCGTGGGCTAAAGGCCGGTCTGGTTGTGTTCCCTTGGGCGTGGCCCGTACCTGTATGCAGGTGAGCAGTCTGCAGAGGGAGGCTGAGCAGATGGGATGTGAGCGACAGGAGGAGGCCGCCGTGCGGGACAAGGAGCTGCAGGAGAGCAGGAGCCGCTGCCTCCAGGCCTCAGAGGCCCTGAGGGAGCGGGACACAGAGCTGGGGGAGGTGCAGCGCTCCCGAGACTCCGCCCTCAGGGGGCTGCGGCTGCAGGAGGAGGGGGCCCAGAAACTGGGGGCCGAGAAACAGAGGCTGGAGGAGAAGCTGGAGGAGGTGGAGGCCAGGGTGAGGAGGGGGGGGAGGGCAGGTGGAGGCCCTGGGGGCGGGGCAGTCCAGGCCCCGGCAACATCAGCACACTGGTGTGTAATTAAGTTGTGTTACACATGAGAATGCAATCAGCAACCCTTCAACAGGAGAGGAGCTATTTATTTTTTACCTCATTTATGCAGACAGAGTTAAAATGCATATGAGCGCAGAGCTTCCAATTAGCGTTTTGTGCTTAGGAAGCAGGTTGGCGGTTTTTACGCTGGTGATTCGCCAGCTGTGAGGGGGGGGGTGGGGATGGTGCCGGCGCGATAAAGACAGACGACGCCTCTTTGTGCCGCGTGGGGAGATGTGCGCCGTGCGGCGGTAAAGCCAGGCTTCGCCCATATCATCATCACCATCATCTGATGGTACAAAGATCTCTGCGTCCATGTTTGGGATTTACACGGCGTCGTTCCATCATCACTATTGTGCTTCTTGTAGATTTCCTCTCCGGTGCCAGAGTACTGCACTGCTGGCTGCCTATAGACCCTCCAGTAAAGCAGCTTGAACAGAGCCCGTAAAGTCTGGAACACACTGTGAAATTGGCTCAATCCTGTTATAAATTGATTGGTCCTATCAGTCGTTCCCGTAAGGATGAACACACTGTGCAATTTTGCGCGTGAACGCGAGAGAATAGATCAGCTCCCCGCCTTTGAGCGCCGTTCGAGGCAGCCGGATGTTTTTTTGTTTTTTTGTGTGTGTGTGGGTTATGACCGGTTTTCCGAAATCGTCTTTCAGCTCGACGCGAGCCCGGGGGCCTGTGACTGCAGCCCCTGCCTGAGTCAGCATCGCCTCGGCGTGCATTTTAACCCCGATCGGCACGCTCTCCTGCCATACTTGCCAACCTTGAGCCCTCAGAAATAGGGAGATTTTCCGAAACCACCACGGGGACCTCGATTGTAATTGTTGACGGGGGGGGGGGGGGGTACCTTTTTTTTTTTTTTTAAATTTTTTTTTTTATTTTTTTATTTATTTACCCGTACGCGGGGTGTGCGTCGTCTGTGTGCGTGTTATTATATCTGTTGTTGTGTGGCGGACCACACGTAGACAGCGTCAATTTAAAAAAAAAAATAAATAATAAAAAAACGGATATAAAATAATCGGAGGGAAGACTGGGAGAAAATTGTCTACCGAGAGATTACCGGGAGGAGGAAAAAAAAAAAGGGGGAGGGTCTCCCGCCCCACTGCATTACTGACATTCAGCTGACGCTCATATCCACGGCGACTCGCACTGCAAACACAAGCGCAGAGACCGGGGATCGCATTGCGCCCCTTTCCCACAGAGAGGCGAAGCGGGGTCCCCAGAGACTCAACTTGTCGACTACCCAACTGTAACAAAGTTATACAAACAAGAACAAGCTACACTAGCGAGCGTTAAACTTTTGTTATACATACAAGATGCAAAGAAGCACAGTTTCCGCAAACAGAAAAGAGATTGTGGCATATCAGGTTGTAGGGGGATAGGTGAAATATAGAGGAGGGGCAAACCGCATCACACACACCCCCCCCCCCCCTCCCCCACGCTGTAGTTAGTCTAATCACACCTTTACTCGCCACAATCAAAGATCCGTACAGCGCTGCATTTTCAACCCGTATTATGCCTGTAAATAATGGTGCTTCAGCGTCGGATCTCTGGATGAACTACATTCTCAAACACAAACAGGAGAGGAAAGGTATGGCTGGGGATAATAATGTAATTCGCAGCAATTTCTGCAAACATGAATAACAACTTTGATGGGAGGGTATGAAACGCACATTATCCAATTTGGCGCGGAATGGGGAAACGCTGATGGTGACAGGCCACTAAAACCAAGGTGGAAAATCGCTCACCCCATTACAGATCGTCTTTTAACGCCAGCGAAATGGGACAGCGTGTTTTTGTTTCTGATTTGGGTTTGCTTTGAAATGGACGATGTAAAGTTTTCGTCGATTAAGAGGTTATGCGCATATGCCTGTATGCTTCCTGTCTGTTCCTTTTGAAGTAGCACAGAGCTCCTGAGATATGAAGGCAGCTGGAATGGCGGCCATTCTCTGGGAAAGTGACTCTCGTCAGTTTAGCACTTGCTGTTTAGCGTGAAAGCAAATAAATTACATGATACCGGAAAAGCTCATTGCGTGTCTAACTTGCCGTCTCAGAGAATGTTCGATTGATGGGTCCGTCCGTAGCTTTGTGGGTCGTCTCAGAGTGCTGTATAGCATTTTAGGTCCATTGCCATTGAACTGTTTATTGAATTTTTTCGGAAGAAACAAAAAAATCGACCGCTCTACCTTGTTCCAGAAATATTGAATTCAAATTCATTTTCATTGAACATGTTCCAGTTTTATGTTTTATTTTTTTATTTTTTATTCCAGCCGCTAGTCAGGGTCAGGTCAACCACTAGTAAAGCTACCTGCTTCCAAAGGTTGTCAAGCGATCATGTTTTTGGCGCATTTGGATGACATCATTTCCTGTCCCCCCAGCTGGCGCAGAGGGAGGAAAGGGCGGCCGCCCTCGCTGTGGAGGCGGGGACTCTCAGGGCGCGGGTGCAAGCCCTCGGCGACGACGCCCACGCCGCTCGCCACCAGCTGCAGAGCTCCCAGGATGCATTGCAGCAGGTGACGGCAGAGCTGCGGGCCTGCAGGAGAGAGATGGAGGAGCGGGTATGGAAGCGCCGTTAGCCTGTTGGCCGCTGTTAGCCTATTAGCATGTTAGCCTCTGGCCTGTTCGTCTGGTATCGCGCCTAAAGGCTTTCTTTATTTCAACTGTCTTTCGCAATCTTTCTGGTGCTTCTCCAGCACTGTGACAATCCAGTGAAATATGGCGGAGACTGTCAGCACTTGGCAACATGGTGTTTTCTGCACAGTTATGTCAGAATTGACGTAGGAGTTTGCAGCGTTGAGATGGGTCTGTGCACGTGACTGGATGTTGAGTGAGTGATCACAGCGTGTGTGCTGTGTGTGTATGTGTGCCGTTCTGCAGGACTCTCAGGTGGTGGAGATACAGGCAGACCTGGCACAACTTCAGCAGCAGTACACTACCTGCTACACACAGGTACATCAGCCAGCCCTCGCACACCTGTACCCTTTACCTGGTATATAACTGTGTGTACGTATGCGTATGTATTTACGTGTGTGTCTGTGTCTCTGTATAACAGCAGTGTATATGTGTGTGTATGAATGTATGTGTGTGTGTGTGTGTGTGTGTCTATAACAGCTGTGTGTATGTGCGCGTGTGTGTGCATGTGTGTATAACAGTAGTATGTGTGTGTGTATAACAGCAGTGTGTGTGTGTGTGTGTGTGTGTATAATAACAGTGTATATGTGCACAGCTGGTACAGGAGGAGCAGACTGTATCTCTGCTGAAGGAGGAGCTCAGGGGCTCAGGGGAGCAGCAGGACAGGCTGGTCTCCCAGGTAGCAGAGCTGTACACAGAGACCCAGAGACTGCAGCAGGAACTGGACGTACTTACTGAGAAACATGGAGCCGCTCAGCACGAGGTACACACACACACACACACACACACACACACACACACACACACAGACTGCAGCAGGTGCTGGACTTCCTCAGAGAAACATGGAGCCACACAGCATGAGGTGCACACACACACGGAGCCGCACAGCATGAGGTACACATACTCACTCACCAATATATACCCATTGATTCTTCTGTATACAGTAGTTTGATTGATTTAATATCCATCAAGAATTGAATATCAATCAATAACCAAAGATATTCAACCTACTTTAACCAAAGACATTGAACCTTTCAGTCTATATTGTCAAGGAAGTACTTACATATTCAAACTTTAGGAAAATATATATTTACGATGTTATATATATACTATGTTCCATCTGTGTAAGGTTCTTGTGCAGGATGTGATTGACAGCTGTGATTGTGGCGCAGGTGGCCAGCAGGGACGAAGCAGTGCTGAAGCTAACGGCTGATCTGAGAACAGCCCTGGAGCATCTGAGAACAGCCCAGGAAGAGGTGAGGCTGACCTCTCATCCCCAACTCCAAGCAAACAAACAACATTATGTCCTGTACCCGATCCTGATAGTATTATAGCCCCGTTCGCTTTACCCAATACAGCCAATATTCACTGAACCCCACTCTCATAATGTTACTGTACAATTAGGGCTGTGTATCGAACCTCTGTACTTATTGAGCACTGACCGAAATGTACGTAACACAGAGAATCGAAAACTGCCCAAGCATTTGGTGCCAATTTTAATTATTTGATCGTATATTGCTTGAATTAAATGATAATTTTGTTCAAGTTATACTGTATTTTATACAGCTGTTTGAGTTGACAGTTGACAAAACTCAAACAGCTGGGGGGGGTGGTAGGGTATTGTTTTGGTATCGGTATCGAATCCCAGGTATCGATATCGGAAGCGGTGTCAAAAAGTTTCAAACGATACCTAGCCCTATGTATAATCCCCAATCATTGCACCCCACTGTCATAACATTGCTGCTCCTTGCTCTGCACAAAGCTGGAGATCGAACACACAAGTCCACTTTAAGATGAAAAGCTGTATTCCATAAGGGGTTATTCAGTGAGAGGTCAATGCAAGACAGCCCTGCGGGAGCAACCGTGCTGTGCATATCATTGTAGGAATTCTCCCAGAACCCCCTTCTGTTCCAGGCCCAGACTCATTCCGGCGGAGAGGGTGGCTCTGGGAAATTAAATGCTGTTCTCTGTCTCGAGCTTGTTGACTGTAGCCTAGAATACAAACAGGGCCTATGTCTGCTTTTACCTGTCAGCCTCACCTCTGGGCTTTGGGCTTCACACAGAAGCTTGAAGACTCTGGGCCAACCAAAGTTTGACTTGTGAGGACTTGTGTCAGTTGAAGTGCGTCTGAAGTCCCGGGTGATAGTTTTATTTATTCATTTCGGGGACTGGTCAGTTATTTGGTTTGCAGGGTGTCTCTTGTTTGTTAATAAAGTAGGACAGCGCTGTCACTTCAGTGCAGCAGGGGATACTTTGAGTTCCTTGAGAGGGGTTTTAAAAAAAAGGAAAAAAAAGAGAGAAGCAGGAATGCCTGACTTAGCCTAACCCAGCCTCCCCCCTCAATCATTATGCTGGTCTGCAGAATACTTAGAGAGCTGTGGCCAAATGTTTGTGATGTTATTTATTTATGTTCTCCTCTCAATTATTCATTTGTTTATTTATTCATGACAGAACTGCATTTGGGAAAAAAACATTTCAATTCATTTTTGCTGAAGGGCACAAACACAACCCCCCCCCCCCCCCATAAAGAGAGAGAACATGGGGGGGGCATCAGCCTTGTTAGTAATTACCTTGCGTAGCTCTGGGAGATGTCGTCATTTTAATCTGGATGGGTAGCTGAGGAGAGAGAGAGAGAGAGAGAGAGAGATGAGGAGGAGGAGGGAGAACATAATGGAGGGTGAAAATGATAAGTTTTATTTATTTATTTTTTTTGCTGATTCTCTTCTAAACTTTCGGGTGTCGGGGGGTGTGCTGTTGGTCACAGTTGTAGGTCTGTTGGTGAATCAGAACCTGCATGTTTATTTGCCTTGTGCCCAAGTCCCTGTGCCCCCACCCCATGTTTCTCAATAATAATAATAAACTTTATTTGTATAGCACCTTTCATGCATGAAATGCAGCTCAAAGTGCTTCACATTGTAGCAGATCGAAATAAAAAGTAGAGCATGCAATGAGGTTTAGTTTATTACCTGCTGCAAACACACTGTTATTACCATGATAATCTTCTGTGGAATATTAAACTGCGTGTTGTTATGACAGTTGTCACAGTGACTCTGTTGTGCTTGCTGTGGTCACAGTTACTGTGCTATGTATGATGACTGTGATGTGTGGTCATAGTTAGCTGTGCTATGTATGGTGACTGTGATGTGTGGTCACAGTTAACTGCGCTATGCATGATGACTGTGATGTGTGGTCACAGTTACTGTGCTATGTATGATGACTGTGATGTGTGGTCACAGTTAATGTGCTATGTATGATGACTGATGTGTGGTCACAGTTACTGTGCTATGTATGATGACTGATGTGTGGTCACAGTTAATGTGCTATGTATGATGACTGATGTGTGGTCACAGTTACTGTGCTATGCATGATGACTGTGATGTGTGGTCACAGTTACTGTGCTATGTATGGTGACTGATGTGTGGTCACAGTTAACTGCTATGTATGGTGACTGATGTGTGGTCACAGTTAACTGCTATGTATGGTGACTGTGATGTGTGGTCATAGTTAACTGCTATGTATGATGACTGTGATGTGTGGTCACAGTTAACTGTGCTATGTATGGTGACTGATGTGTGGTCATAGTTAATGTGCTATGTATGATGACTGATGTGTGGTCACAGTTAATGTGCTATGTATGGTGACTGATGTGTGGTCACAGTTAACTGCTATGTATGGTGACTGTGATGTGTGGTCATAGTTAACTGCTATGTATGATGACTGTGATGTGTGGTCACAGTTAACTGTGCTATGTATGGTGACTGATGTGTGGTCACAGTTAACTGTGCTATGTATGATGACTGTGATGTGTGGTCATAGTTAACTGTGCTATGTATGGTGACTGTGATGTGTGGTCACAGTTAATGTGCTATGTATGGTGACTGTGATGTGTGGTCACAGTTAACTGTGCTATGTATGGTGACTGTGATGTGTGGTCACAGTTAATGTGCTATGTATGGTGACTGTGATGTGTGGTCACAGTTAACTGTGCTATGTATGATGACTGTGATGTGTGGTCACAGTTAACTGCTATGTACGATGACTGATGTGTGGTCACAGTTAACTGCTATGTATGGTGACTGTGATGTGTGGTCATAGTTAACTGCTATGTATGATGACTGTGATGTGTGGTCACAGTTAACTGCTATGTACGATGACTGATGTGTGGTCACAGTTAACTGTGCTATGTATGGTGACTGATGTGTGGTCATAGTTAACTGTGCTATGTATGATGACTGTGATGTGGTCATAGTTAGCTGTGCTATGTATGATGACTGATGTGTGGTCACAGTTAACTGCTATGTATGATGACTGTGATGTGTGGTCACAGTTAACTGCTATGTATGGTGACTGATGTGTGGTCACAGTTAACTGCTATGTATGGTGACTGTGATGTGTGGTCATAGTTAACTGTGCTATGTATGATGACTGTGATGTGTGGTCACAGTTAACTGTGCTATGTATGGTGACTGATGTGTGGTCACAGTTAACTGTGCTATGTATGGTGACTGTGATGTGTGGTCACAGTTAACTGTGCTATGTATGATGACTGATGTGTGGTCACAGTTAACTGTGCTATGTATGATGACTGTGATGTGTGGTCATAGTTAACTGTGCTATGTATGGTGACTGTGATGTGTGGTCACAGTTAACTGCTATGTATGGTGACTGTGATGTGTGGTCACAGTTACTGTGCTATGTATGATGACTGTGATGTGGTCATAGTTAGCTGTGCTATGTATGATGACTGTGATGTGTGGTCACAGTTAACTGTGCTATGTATGATGACTGTGATGTGTGGTCATAGTTAACTGTGCTATGTATGGTGACTGTGATGTGTGGTCACAGTTAACTGTGCTATGTATGGTGACTGTGATGTGGTCATAGTTAGCTGTGCTATGTATGGTGACTGATGTGTGGTCACAGTTAACTGTGCTATGTATGATGACTGTGATGTGTGGTCATAGTTAACTGTGCTATGTATGGTGACTGTGATGTGTGGTCATAGTTAGCTGTGCTATGTATGGTGACTGTGATGTGTGGTCATAGTTAGCTGTGCTATGTATGGTGACTGTGATGTGTGGTCATAGTTAGCTGTGCTATGTATGGTGACTGATGTGTGGTCACAGTTAGCTGTGCTATGTATGATGACTGTGATGTGTGGTCATAGTTAGCTGTGCTATGTATGGTGACTGTGATGTGTGGTCATAGTTAGCTGTGCTATGTATGGTGACTGTGATGTGTGGTCATAGTTAGCTGTGCTATGTATGGTGACTGTGATGTGTGGTCATAGTTAGCTGTGCTATGTATGGTGACTGTGATGTGGTCATAGTTAGCTGTGCTATGTATGATGACTGTGATGTGTGGTCATAGTTAGCTGTGCTATGTATGATGACTGTGATGTGTGGTCATAGTTAGCTGTGCTATGTATGGTGACTGTGATGTGTGGTCATAGTTAGCTGTGCTATGTATGGTGACTGATGTGTGGTCATAGTTAGCTGTGCTATGTATGGTGACTGTGATGTGTGGTCATAGTTAGCTGTGCTATGTATGGTGACTGATGTGTGGTCATAGTTAGCTGTGCTATGTATGGTGACTGTGATGTGTGGTCATAGTTAGCTGTGCTATGTATGATGACTGTGATGTGTGGTCATAGTTAGCTGTGCTATGTATGGTGACTGATGTGTGGTCATAGTTAGCTGTGCTATGTATGGTGACTGTGATGTGTGGTCATAGTTAGCTGTGCTATGTATGATGACTGTGATGTGTGGTCATAGTTAACTGTGCTATGTATGGTGACTGTGATGTGTGGTCACAGTTAACTGTGCTATGTATGGTGACTGATGTGTGGTCACAGTTAACTGTGCTATGTATGATGACTGTGATGTGTGGTCATAGTTAGCTGTGCTATGTATGGTGACTGTGATGTGTGGTCATAGTTAGCTGTGCTATGTATGATGACTGATGTGTGGTCACAGTTAACTGTGCTATGTATGATGACTGTGATGTGTGGTCATAGTTAGCTGTGCTATGTATGGTGACTGTGATGTGTGGTCATAGTTAGCTGTGCTATGTATGGTGACTGTGATGTGTGGTCATAGTTAGCTGTGCTATGTATGGTGACTGTGATGTGTGGTCATAGTTAGCTGTGCTATGTATGGTGACTGTGATGTGTGGTCATAGTTAGCTGTGCTATGTATGGTGACTGTGATGTGTGGTCATAGTTAGCTGTGCTATGTATGGTGACTGTGATGTGTGGTCATAGTTAACTGTGCTATGTATGGTGACTGTGATGTGTGGTCATAGTTAGCTGTGCTATGTATGGTGACTGTGATGTGTGGTCATAGTTAGCTGTGCTATGTATGATGACTGTGATGTGTGGTCATAGTTAGCTGTGCTATGTATGGTGACTGTGATGTGTGGTCATAGTTAGCTGTGCTATGTATGGTGACTGTGATGTGTGGTCATAGTTAGCTGTGCTATGTATGGTGACTGTGATGTGTGCAGCTCACAGGGCAGGCGCAGGAGGTGCATGCACGGGAGGAGGAGGCGAGGGCCCTGCAGAAGGAGGTGCAGCATCTGCAGGAGGTCCTGAACTTGGAACAGAGCGCTGTGGAAGAGGAGCAACAGAGAAGCACTCATCTGCAGCAGGAGAGAGACGCCCTTCAGGCACAGGTGGAGAAAGCACACACACATACACGCACGCGCACACATTCATACACACGCACATATACACAAGCACGCACACACACTAAGGCACACACAAGCACCCCTGTTCCTGGCCTGTGTGACATCATCCAAAAGCAAGTTGCATGCATCTCTGCCTGCCACTAAAAGAAATGTGTTTGTCCAGACCTCCTATCCAGAGCACAGGCTAATAGGAGTGTGCACAGGGTGCAAACATAGCAGCGGAATTCTGATTAGCTACCGTCGTTTAATAAGTATCACACTGCTCTCCCCTCAGTTCCGCCGTTTACTCTGACCTTATTTGTTTCACAGCGTGTTTTTTTTCCTTCTCCTTCCTCCTTCCTTTTTCCTTCTACTTCTATTTATTTTTGTTTTAATTGGAAGCGATTGAATAAATCTGTTTTACCAGTGTTATTTCTGGTGTTATCCTGACACGGATTCCTGGTTTACTCTCACCTGGTGGCAGGCCCGTGTGTGGGAAAGGTCTACCCTCCTCTTAATGAGCTGGAAGGTACTGATATTCACCCTGTGTGCAGCCCACACCTCAGAAAGTTTGGGCTTTATCGGTTTGTGTAGGCTGGCAGTGCAGGACGCTCTCTACTGGTGAACTGATGTAGCGGGTGCAGTTTCAGATGTAGTGACAGGTTTCACAAAGCAGGAAATGGGTGGAGCAACAGGCTGTCAATCACTGATTTGAACCTATCATTGTGTTTGTATTGTGGAGAGCAAAACCTTTGGATCAAACAAGTCGACGATAGACAGCTCGTTATATCTCTACCCATTATGAGGTGCTGACGTATGGATTCTTAGTTTATAAAGAGGCACAACTTTTATTAAACTTATTTAATGTTCCTTTGTCTGTGGCAATTTGGTAATTTTCTGAGAATTTCTACTTCATCTGTCCAATGTTTTTTTTTGTTCTGTACTTTAACGCGTTCATTCATTTTATTAATTTTTTTCCAGACATTTCTATTTTCAGTTTTTAATGGAATCACCTAAGTGGTCAAGTGGTCAGGGATGTTATGTTTCTTTGTTTTCTTTGCTATATTGGTTAAAGTAGAGATGTATCCTCATTCCTTATAACCGGTGACTGAAGCGCCGTAAGAAAATTGCACTGTAAAAGACACAACGTTTAATAAAATCTGCTGAAACATGCGACCACCTCGATTCTGTGCATCTCCCATACTGCACTACGGCTCTCAAAACAGGGGTGTTAGAACCGCCGTCCGTTTAACACCGCGTGAACCATTTCACTGTCGCGACTTCTTTAATTCTGATTAATGACTCTGTTTATTCTCTGCATAATCGCGCACACACACATATCACTTTCCTTTCCGCTCTCTCCTTCAGCTGCCGCCCCCCCCAACACACTCCAACCCTCCCCCTGTACGAAAATGATATTAGAAACAAAATGAGATTTGAAATTTCATGTTTGACAAGCGGCTTTGATGAAAGGGTTTCATTGCAGGTCCCCATGCATGGAAATTTTATGCTAATAACAGTGCCAGCGATCTAGCTGCAGATTAATCAGCTGTGGAGCAGGAGAGAAAGAGAGGGAAAGGAGGAGAGAGAAGGAGAGAGAGAATGAGGGAGAGCAAGGCCTCTTTATAAACATTTCCCCCTCTCTCTCTCTCTCTCCCCTGCTCAGACGCTCATCAGCAGTCGCCGTGGGGTGTTGTCCGGGTGATGAGTTTGGGAAAGAAATGGTGAGCAGGCCTCTTTATAAACATTTCCCCCTCTCTCTCTCTCTCTCCCCTGCTCAGACGCTCATCAGCAGTCGCCGTGGGGTGTTGTCCGGGTGATGAGTTTGGGAAAGAAATGGTGAGCAGGGAAATTACACCAGCAGCTTAGCGGTGATTGATGCGCTAATGTATGCAGCCGCTCTGCCATAATGTGGATTAGACACTTCTCCCGCCGAAAACCGCCTCTTCATCAGGGCCCTCACCCACACCCCCACCCTCTCTCCCTCTGTCCTTTCCCGTCCCTCATTTTATTTGTCCTGTTCATCTGTCTGGGGGTGTTTTCCTTTTACCCCCTCCCCCCCTGCCCCATGTGGGTAAATATGTGACTGACTTATATTCCTGGGTGGGTGGAAATTCATTAGAGAAAGCGGAGCTTACAGCCGCCCCTGCCCTGGGAGACATCAGCGTTCTGCCTAATGGAGTCATTATCAGATTTCACTCTTTTAAAATAGCACAATTACACTGTCTTTAATGATCTTTACAGAACAAAGATCTGTTATGGGGTTTCTTTTTTTATTTTATTTTTTTGTATCATGCTGAGATTACACTCGGAGGCTCCGTAAAGACAAAGACGATTCGCAAAATGCGCGCTGTTCTTTTTTTTTCTTCTTTCCTCTCCCTCCCCTTTCTCTCGCTCTCTCCCTCGTTCTCTCACTGAAACCACATTACAGGCCTGTGAGATTTATTATTTTTACCCCGCGAGACATCGGTTACAGAGCCTCTTATTTTTGTTATATTTTGTAATGCATCATCAGCTGGGGGAGAAATAATATTATCCCGTCACAGATATTGTACTCTAGAGTGTGAAAAACTCTAATGTGGAGTTTGTGCCATTAAAGCGCCCTGGAGGAGCATCAGGGAGCGAAGCAGGGGCGGGCGGGATCAATCTGTCTCTCTGTGAGCCCGTCTGTCTGTCTCTCTGCGTTAAGCGGCAGTTTGACGCCTGTTTATACGTGCCGCGCTGCCTTACAGTGTCAGAGCCAGCAGGGGGCGCTGTGCGGACTCCGGGGGGAGCTGGAGCGCTGCCAGGAGGAGGCGCGGACGCAGGGGGAGAGCAGGGAGGAGGAGGCGCAGGGTCTGAGGGAGCAGCTGCAGGAGGTCCAGGCCCAGGTAGAGCAGCGCCGGGCCAGCGCCGACAGGCTCCGGGCCGACCTGGAGCAGACCCAGAGCCAGAGGAGAGAGGCCCAGGAGGAGGTGGGTGTCTGAGGGGGCCGAGTAAAGCCCAGCGGTTCCCCTCTCTGCTACTGTCTGCTGCGACTCTTTGTGAAAGCATTCAACTACTTAAACTTCATTCAATCTGCAGTGCAGAAGTAATGGCACAACCTACTAAAACCTCTTCTTTTGTGGGGTCTTTGTTTCTTTCATTTGTGTGTGTGTGTGTGTGTGTGTGTGTGTGTGTGTGTGCGTGTGCGCGCGTGTGTGGCTCAGAAATGAGTGTATACGAGTGTGATTTTGATGTCTTTTTCTGTGTGGGTGTGTTTGTGCTTGTATCTGAATAACACTGTAGTGTGTCTAAATTTGACTTGTTTTTATTTGTGTTTGTGTGCTAGTGAGTCTGTGAGTATGAGTATATATGTGTTGGTCTGTGTGTGTGAGTGATTTGTGTGAGTTTGAGTATATGTCAGCCTGTGTGTATGTGATGTGGAGGAGTTTGTCCTCTCTCTCTGACTGCATTCTGTGTATTACAGGGCATGCAGCGACAGGCCCGGCTGCGGGCCCAGGAGGCGGAGCTGACCAGGCTGCGGACGGCCCTGCAGGGGGCGGAGTCTGTTGCCACGGACGCAGAGGCCCGTCTGGAGCCTCTCTCTCAGTCTGTGGAGCTCTGCAGGCAGAAGTACCAGGCCTGCCTGGCCAAGGTCACCCAGCTGGAGAGAACGCTGCAGGCCCAAGACCAAGACCTGCAGGAGGCTAGGGCACAGGTCAGCTAGCATACACACACAGTGTATAAACACACACACACACAGTGTATAAACACACACACGCACAGTATATAAACACACACACACACACACACACACACACAGACACACTATCTTGAAAAACTAAAAAATGATGCCCTCAGTAGCTGTTCCTGGCTTAGGGTTTTGAATGGGACTGAGTAAACTACAGTTTATATGGTCCTTGAGTTTCAGGCAGCGGAGCTCTTACAGAACACAGTGGAAGTGTGTGAGTACATGGCACAGGTGAGCTCTCACAGGTGTGTGCCCGGCTGCCCCCAGGTGTTGGAGCGCGAGGACCAGGCGGTGCGTCTGCGGGCGGAGGTGTCAGTGCTGCACGGCGACCTGCGGGCCCACTGCGCGCAGCTGGAGAGCGGAGACGACGCCCTGAGCGCTCTGAGCCAGCAGCTGCGTGGCACACAGAGGGAGCTGGAGGACTGCCGCTCGCACGGACTGGAGTGTGAGCAGGTCATCGGCACCCTGAGGGAGACCTGCGCAGAGCTGCGTAGACAGGTCAGTCCCTACGCAGCCTGGCCGGTTTGGCTGCCTAGCCTGTCCCACATTTCAAAACTTCTGTGACAAACATAAAACGCTGCTTTGTGATGCTAGACCAGTGTACACCCCCTGGGCCCAAACACAGGCCCCGCCCACTCCTGGTTCCAGAACATACCTGTGTGTGTGTGTGTGTGTGTGTGGCCTCTCAGGTAGAAGAGCAGGAGGAGACTGTTGTGAAGGTCCAGGCTGATTTCTCGGCCTACCGAGCCACTCACGTGCACTCTGACTCGGACTACAACTCCCAGCTTTCCTGCGTCCAGGAACTCCAGCAGGTAGGCATTGATGCCAAAGCCCCAAGCCCTGGTCTTTAAACAACCTTCCCCCATTATATCAAGAAGTATTTTGTTTTTTTTACACAGTAAGTTGCCATGGAGCAGGTAGCCAAGTCATGTAGTGGAGGCAGAGACACTCGGGGTGTTCTGGGTATTGAAGTTCAGACTTGGTGCAGTTTTGAATGCACTCTAGTCTGTAGGTAAACGATGAGCCTTTATTACATTACATTCGTTTAGCAGACGCTTTTATCCAAAGCGACGTACAGTAAGTGCATACAGAAAGGTCATCGAAGTACTACAGAACAGATAAGAAAGCACCTTCTTCACATACAGTAGCAGCTATCCCTAGTAATGAACACAATGCAGTTCACAGTGAGCTGGGTACATCAGCTCTAATACAATTCTATTCTAACCATTATAAACTTGACTATCTAGAGTACATAGTTCAACAAGAACACAAACCATGAGGTCCTAGATAAGTATTAGTCCAGGTGGAGTCTGAAAAGGTGCGTTTTCAGGCCACGACGGAAAGTAGGCAGGGTTGGCATGGAACGTAGGGGAATGGGAAGTTCGTTCCACCACTGGGGAGCTAGGGTGGAAAAGCTCCGCAGTCGGGACGAGCGAGTACCATTTACACGGAGGGGGGGAAGCGCAAGTCGGGGCTGAATAGCCTGTTCTCATCATTGTGTATTCTTTTTTTAATTTTTTATAAGGTTATATTTTTAAGGCTTTTCATCTTTATTGGACAGCACGGTGTAGAGAGACAGGAAGAATGGGGAGTGAGAGAGAGGGAGAGACATGCAGAAAGATTGCGCGGCCGGATTCAAACTGTCGGCGTCGCGGCTCACAACGAGCATGTGGACGGTGCTCTTCCAGGCCACGCCATTGAGACACCTCCATTATGTATTCTTCTGCTCTTATTTGGTGAGACGGTAATGGCGGGTAATGGGAGTGCACCTGCGTTTCCTTACCCTGCGGGTCGACGGGGCTGTGAGGCTGCTTTGCAGACGGCCAACGGCGGTAATATGAGCGACCACCCCTCTTTGCACACAGGCTACGAGGGCGCGCGTGCGCGGTGCGATCCGTCAGCGCGTCGACCGAGGACAGTGTCGGCTGGAGCGTTGCCAAGGCAGCCCATTCCCCCCCTCTCGGTCATGCCGATGTGATTTACTGCCCCCTATCCGACCCCCCCTCCGCCTCCCCCCAGGCCCCTCCCGTCCAGATTGATCGGCCGCTGCGCTCGGTGACGACACCCGCAACCTTTTAGCCACGTTTTATGGACGGTTAGAGCACCTCGTCCAGCTATTTATACGTCTGTAAGTGGCCGTGAAGTACAGATCCGTCTTGACGTGCGTCAACGTAAGAGCGGCGGTCCAGCCGCCTCGTGACTCCCCGTTATTTTAATAGTCTGAAATGGGCGCGGCACACGGGGCTTTTTCGCACCAAGCCTGAATTATTTTGCTATTATTCTTATTAAATATACACACGTGTATTTCCCTCAAAGCTGTGGCGCTCTGTCTGTGTTTTTCCTGTGGAGCAGTTCCGCGACTGATTGAGGGCTGCAGCGCCCACGATAAACACCACAGCCACCTGTTACCTGAGCTGACTGCATACACACACACATATATATGCACACACACACTTTCACATAATCTCATTTTCTCTCGCACACCCTCTCTCTCTTTCTCTCTCTGTCTCTCTTACACACACACACTCCATTCTTAACTCTTCTGTTTATTTGGTCCTTGCAAGAAGTAAAACGATGCCACTGAAACTTAATTGGTTGGTAGGCTGTTAGTAATTGAACCTCACTAACCTGAAATGTGCTACATTGCTTTTTTAGGCCCTGCACAGTGCTGTAGCTATATTCTGTGTAAAGGGCAGACAGTGATGTAGGCCATGGGTGTATTAAACATGTTAAGTCAGACCCACAAATGCAAGGCTTTTGAGCCTTCCAGTCAGTTTATGTAAGAATCTGTGATGCTGTCCTCTGTCCAGTGGAGGGCACTGTGGTGGATGTGGGACTGGTTTGTGAGCAGGGCTTGTCTGACCCCAGGGGCTGTCCCGTGCCATGGAGCAGTGTGCCCAGGGCAGCCAGGCGCTGAGTGAGAGCCAGGCCACACAGCAGCAGCTCAGAGACGAGGTGTGCCGACTCAGCGAGCAGAGGAACAGCATCAAGACGGGTGAGAGTACACACCTGTACTGTAATGTACAGAGCACACCTGAATACCTGTACTCTCATGCGCGTGTGTGTGCGTGCGTGCGTGCGTGCGTGCGTGCGTGTCCGTGTCCTTGTGTAATGTCAGTGCTGTGTTTGTTGCAGAGGCCTTGCAGCTGCAGGAGGCTGTGAGCCATTTGAAGGGGGAGATGCTAGCGGAGGTGCAGAGGAGGCATGAGGAGGTGGAGATGGTGGAGCAGCAGGCTGCCCGGCTGGAGGAGGACCTACGGGCAGCGCTCAGGCAGTGCGCCCAAAAAGAGCAGGTAAAAACAGGGCGGAGTCGCTGCCACGCCCCTTGGAGAGCAGGTACAGACAGGGTGGAGTCACTGCCACACCCATAGGGAGCAGGCACAGACAGGGTGGAGTCACTGCCATACCCATAAATAACAGGTACAGACAGAGTGGAGTCACTGCCACGCCCATAAAGAACAGGTACAGACAGGGCGGAGTCACTGCCATGCCCATAAAGAATTGGTACAGACAGGGTGGAGTCACTGCCACGCCCATAAAGAACAGGTACAGACAGGGCGGAGTCGCATCCTGAACCACTACAAGTGAGAGGCTGCACACAGCGTAGTCCATGGCGTTTCCATGGCGGCGAAGCCCAGAGAGTATGATTTGCATTGCAGGCGGTGCAGAAGAGAGACGCCCTGCTGAGGAAGTCCGAGGCAGACCTGGTGGAGGCCCGCGAGGCCATCAGGGCCAAGGCCGCGGAGGCGGAGAGACAGGCCGCCACCGCCCGCGGGTTGGAGGCCGGCGCCCACAGGGCCAGGAGAGAGAGCCAGCAGAGGGAGAGCGAGTGTTCCGCCCACAAGGCGGAGCTTCTGCAGCTGAGGGAGGAGCTAAAGGAGGTGCAGACTCGCTGCAGGGACGCAGGTAAGACGGCTTTTGGGTTCATATGAAAGTTGTGTGCGTTTTGGCCCTGCAGTTCAGCACAGAATCCAGTGATGCTATGACCAAAGGGGTCAGAAAATAAAAATCCAGCCATGTTTTTCTTCCGGCCATAAACTGAGCCCGCTCATTTTACCAATTAGTTCTACCTCCTGGGTGAAGAATTGCGCTAATTAGCAAATCCAGGGGATTGGAGCGAAATACTGGGGAGGATTTTTTACTTTCTGAACCTGGATTTTCCACCTCTGGCTATAACCTCCACCTGTATGAATGGGGTAACGGATGTGTGCACAGGACATTTAGTTTATTCAGCGCTCGATACGGTCACCTGTGAAATAAATGTCGCGCTAACGTGGATCAGTAATTGTCTTCCTGTAGAGTGAGGGAAAGGGCAGGGCGGGTTTGTCTGTTCAATATGGCTGTCCCTGGAGTTGATTTGTCGTGCGTCATTGTCTTCCTAAATCATGGTGGGGAAAGAAAGCAATTAGAAAGGGTTGAAAGCGTGTGCGGGACGGGGAAGGAGACGGGTAAGTTGCGCGGCGGTAACGACGGACGGGGCCCGCGTAGCGGAGCATGCCCGAGGGCTGGCTTTAATAAGCTCTGCGTGCCGCCTACCTGCCTGCACAGAGCCGCTGTACCGCGCGCGCAATGAAAAAGCTCATCAATTCAGCGCCCCGGGCCCTGTCACTCTCCAACAGGACACTGCACACACACTCACTCAGGACACCACGGCACACTCATATACACACACACACACACACACAACTCAAGTGCATGTGCACAGACCCACACACACAAGGATCACCCAAGGACAAGTTTAAATGAATACAAAAGTTGTTCATGAATACAAGTTAAGTTAAAGTGAACACAATCTCACACACACACACACACACACACACATATGCACAAGGACAAGTCCAAATTAATACACTCATGCACACGCGCAAACACACACACACATACGCACACACACCTAAGACAAGGACAAATCAACACCCACATAAATACACGCAAGGATCATCGAAGGACAAGGCTAAATCAGCTCTCGCACTTGCACATATATGCAGACAGACAGTACGCCTGGATGAGATTAGATCAATACCCTCACCAACACACTCACTAGCACAGGGCTAGCTCACTCTGTTCCCACGGGTGCATGGAAACCTTGAAAGAGCTTGATTTTCAGTTTTGTTGATTTACATTTTGCAGTTGGCTGATTTTATGTTGGCTCATGCATTTTACAGAAGCTGTCCTTTCCCCTTAGCTATGCATATAGATCATTCAGCCAAAATCCAAACTTTGAACTCAACGGCATCAGCAAATATAAGCTCAAGAACATTAGATTTGAGGATTCATTCATAACATTTAAAAATTTGATATTTGAAGACATCCCGGAAGGTCACTTAATTTAGCATTAGAAGTAGAAACTCAGGGCCACTGCAGTGGTACAACGGTAAGAGTTGTACTCCAAGGATCGGGGTTCGCGCCCCGGTCCTGCCAGATCCGAGCATGGCCGGCGCCCTGTGGGAGCGACAATTGGCAGCTGCTTCCGGGTGAGGGGAGGGGCTTGGAGAGAATCGCTGCGCACAGAGGCCCTGGGCGAGTTGGAATCACGGTCAGGAGCTTGAGGAGTCGCGCCCTGTTGAGGACGTGGCGCCCTCCTTCCTACTACCGACTGACAGGGTTGTATAGCGGTGATTCTCTAGCGGTTGCTACACGGGGGGAATTGAATTAGAATAGGGGTTAAATTGGCTGTTAAATTGAGAGAAAAATGGAAAAAAATCTGAAAAAAATAAAGAAGCAGAAACAGAATTTGAAGCCTATGAGAACTGTGCCTTCCTTCAGAATACAAACAATCTAAAAGGTTTAATATCTGCATGTACTGTATGTGTGTGTGCATTTGTACTGCAAAGTTATGTATGGCTCTCTAGCATTCTTTCCCATACTGTCGTTCTGTGGACAGCTAGCTGTGTTAATTAACAGTGGGGGTGTTTAATGGCATTAGTGTCAGTACTGCTCCAAGTACAGAAGGTGTTGCATTTTAAGCCTGAACCTTGAAGTCGTCAATCCCAATCAAATTCCCTGCCAATTTCTCTGAACACTTTCTGAAAGTCATCTATTTAACCCTGGGACTAGTCTTGTTGCCCTTCTCTTCACCTTTGTAAGCATGTAATGTTTATATTGTGGTGACCAGACCTGTGGGAAGGAGCACCCATGAACTATAATGCGATTATGGGTTTATACATGGAATTTCTTAATGTTGTATATACGTGTTTCCTTTGATATATCCTGTATGCTGTTTGAGTGCTGACATTTATACATGTTTTTATTTTGTTTGCAGGTCTTTTTTGTAAAAGAGATCTTGATCTCAATGAGACTACCTGTAAAAATAAAGGATATATATTTAAATAAGTAAATAGTACTGACACTGTCAGCGGTCTGTCTATGCGCACACAGTTCAGGAGCTGGCTCGACAGGAGGAGAAGGTGGTGCTGGTGGAGGGCGGGCAGCAGCGGGCGCAGGAGCAGCTGGGGGAGAGGGTGGCTGAGGTGGTGCGGTCAGAGCAGGCCCAGAGGAGGCTGCAGGCAGAGCTTCGCAGACTGACGGAGCAGCTGGCCAACGCAGAGCAGCAGATACTGGACTACAGGTACAGACCAGCCCATAGAGCCAGAACTACAAGTACAGCCCAGCCCATCGATCCTGGACTACAAGTACAGCCTAGCTTATAGATCCATGACTAAAGGTACAACCCAGCCCATAGATCCAGGACTACAGGTACAGCCCAGCCCATAGACCCAGGACTACAGGTACAGCCCAGTCTATAGATCCAGGACTACAGGTACAGCCCAGCCCATAGACCCAGGACTAGCCCAGCCCATAGATCCAGGACTACAAGTCCAGCCCAGCCCATAGACCCAGGACTACAGGTACAGCCCAGCCTGTAGATACAGGACTACAGGTACAGCCCAGCCCATAGATACAGGACAACAGGTACAGCCCAGCCCATAGATCCAGGACTACAGGTACAGTCAAGCCCATAGATCCAGGACTAAAGGTACAGCCCAGCCCATAGATCCAGGACTACAAGTAAAGCCAAGCCCATAGATCCAGGACTACAGGTATAACCCAGCCCATAGATACAGGACTACAGGTACAGCCCAGCCCATAGATCCAGGACTACAGGTACAGCCCAGCCCATAGATCCAGGACTACAAGTACAGCCAAGCCCATAGATCCAGGACTACAAGTACAGCCAAGCCCATAAATCCAGGACTACAGGTACAACCCAGCCCATAGATCCAGGACTACAGGTACAGCCCAGTCTATAGATCCAGGACTACAGGTACAGCCCAGCCCATAGATCCAGGACTAGCCCAGCCCATAGACCCAGGACTACAGGTACAGCCCAGCCCATAGACCCAGGACTACAGGTACAGCCCAGCCCATAGACCCAGGACTACAGGTACAGCCCAGCCCATAGATCCAGGACTACAAGTACAGCCTAGCTCATAGATCCATGACTAAAGGTACAACTCAGCCCATAGATCCAGGACTACAAGTACCGCCTAGCTCATAGATCCATGACTAAAGGTACAACCCAGCCCATAGATCCAGGACTACACGTCCAGCCCAGCCCATAGACCCAGGACTACAGGTACAGCCCAGTCTATAGATCCAGGACTACAGGTACAGCCCAGCCTATAGATCCAGGACTAGCCCAGCCCATAGACCCAGGACTACAGGTACAGCCCAGCCCATAGACCCAGGACTACAGGTACAGCCCAGCCCATAGACCCAGGACTACAGGTACAGCCCAGCTCATAGACCCAGGACTACATGTACAGCTCAGCCCATAGATCCAGTACTACAGGTACAGCCCAGTCTGGTGTGAGGATTATCACCCTGGGGAGCACCGAGCAACTAACAAACATATTTTGCCACCATTTGGACTCATATCATGGTCAGGTAACTACACAACCAAGTTCAGTTGTGCTTTACAAGACAATGACGAAATAAATAACAGCTTGTGATAAGAGAAACGACTAAAACAATTTGCAAAGCTAAATGAAATGTGTGAGTGTTCAGACGAGTGAGCTGAACTGATGTGGGCGGAGTTTCGCAGCAGATTCTCGCCTGTGCACACGGTGCGGCTCGGCGCCCGCTGCTCGATGTTCCGGATCATTCCGGGTCAAGGCCTCCCACGAAACGGGATGCCTGCAGGGTGCGTGAGAGGAGGGGAGGGGTGAGGAGTAACCAGCACCTCCCCAAAAGGTCTCTTGTTCAGTCAGCCAACCTCGCTCCCCGGACACAGAGCAGGCCCACGGCCTGCCAATACGCATTAGGAAGGATTTAGTAATTAAGGACTAAATTGGGTGTTTGTGGGCCGGGGAGTCGGGCCGGGGTCCCGGCTGGGGTGCAGATAGGGGATTCTAATTGCCGGGGATATTGATTAGCCAGGAGAGGGGGCCATGGGGGAGATTTTGCGAGCCATCGATTAGCTGTTACTGTGGCCGGCTTGTCAATTAAACAGGCTAAGGCCTGTGAGTTTCCCATACCCCACCGGCGTTAAGGCATGTCACGGCACCTCCAGGACACCACTTTCCACTCCTCAGCTCTGTCTCTGCTTTACTGCTGATTAATGGCGTCTCTTCCAGGCTCCATCACAGCGTGTAGTGAGCAGGCGTAAACCCCGCTTGTTGCCCTAAACCTGTCCCGACTGCTCCGCTCCGCGTTTTATGTG